>CAMOHE010043187.1:0-44511 GCA_946598075.1 Artocarpus hirsutus
CTGTCCCCTAGCCTGAGCAAAAGAGTCGTTTAAACCCATGAGAAATGTCATGATATACTCCATTTGATAATAGGAGTTCAGGTCTTTCACACCTCCACAAGTACATTTTCCACAATTACAAACAGGTCGAAAGTTGCTTAATTCCTCCCAAAGAGCTTTTAATTTTGTGAAATAAACACTCACAGAAGTCTGATCTTGAGTATGAGTGAGCAGGTCACGATGCAGTTGAAAGATTCTAGGGCCATTACTTTGTTGAAAACGTTCCTTTAGATCCAACCAAATCTCAGATGCAGAATCGGAAAAAAGAATGCTAGCAGAAATCTCCTTGGATATAGAATTCAAAATCCAAGAAATGACGATGTTGTTGTTTCGAGTCCAAGAATGAAAAAGATTGAGATTATTACCTGTTGGTTTTGGGATCGAACCATCAATGAAGCCGATTTTGTTCTTGACGGAAAGAGCAATAATCATCGCACGGCTCCAAGAGGCGTAGTTGTCCCCGGTGAGAGGTTGCGTAACAAGAATCAGTCCAGGACTGTCCAAATGATGGAGAAAATAGGGACTCAGTGGATCATCTATGGCGGATGGGGCAGGAAGGGCAACCGAAGCAGCAGATTGTGGAGCATCCATGAGGGAATGGAAAATTGAAACGAATTGAGGAAAAGAAAAGAAAAAAAATATGCAGATCCAAAACAGAGGAAATCAAGCAGCAAATTCTTCTGATACCATGTTGAAGCTAGAACGAAATCTTGAAAGAAAGATTCAGAGTAAAGAAAAGTTGAGAAGAAAATTGAAGAGTTATTTCATTCTCTCAGTCTTTGAATACAAGGCTTGCCATCTTATATACATGTGAGACTCAGGGCTAAAAACGTGTCCAAAAACACTAACCGACTCTTAACAAATTAAATTATAACTAGGCAACTATATCTAACACAAGCTAACAGATTAACCAACTATTAACTAACTATAAAATCTGAAAGGTGGCGAAGGTTGGTTGTTGCATGTTCTTGGGTCGGATTCAGAAGGAAGATGAAAGAAAATTCTTTTATTTTTAAATTATTCGTGGGTCTTACAGTAATTAAAGAGTTATTTTACAATCCATATTATAGTGCAAATAGGCAGCCATATGCGAAATGCTGCCCTAAGGATAAAGCTCTGATACCCCTCCCCACAGCAACCTAATTCTTGTGAGACTGTTAAAGTTGTGGGACCCATTAAATAAATTTAAAACAAAAAAAATCGTTCGGATCTTCTCCTCTTTCCTCTCTTCAAAGTCATCTTCGTTTTTTTTTTTTTTTCTTTCCATGCTCTGTTTTCTTCAAACCCTTCTGGGTTGCATTGCTGGCTGAGAGGAAGATCCTTCAGATCTGGGTTTTTTTATTTTTCTGTTTTATTTATTATAAGCTTTGATTTTGTTTGTGTCTTGGCTTGTTGTTTGTTGATTTTTTTGGGTTTTTTTGTTTGTATTGCTCCGAGATCGTATGCCATCTTCTTTGTTTTCTGCTTCTCAACTTTTTTTTTTTATTGTGTCTGGTTTTTTTGACGAAGGCTCAAAAAAATTCAAAATGATTTTACTTAAACGCCAACCCAAACAAAAAAAAACCCATTAAATATCAAAAGAAATATAAATCAGAATGTTTAAAACCAATTTTTTAAAAAACATTTTATTATTTAAAAACTTTATATTATAATAATTTTTTATTATAATACATAAAAATTTTATACTATTCATTAATAAAAAATTAGTTTCTCTTATCAAATGCGCTATTAAGTTTTAATATTTTTCTTTTTATCCTTCTCTTTTTGCATCTGTTTCCTTTCTTTCTTCACAAACTCAAGGCTGAAACTGTTTCCAAACTTAAGCTGGTATTTGCCGGAAGCTTCTATTATCAGACCTTTTTAGAAGCTTCAATTGCCATATATCGAATCTATCATGGTATGTATGGCATATAAGAGAAATAGTAAAACAAAGAAAAAGAGAAACATGAAGTTGGACTTTGTCTTTTTCTTCCTTTATGTTTTTTTTATGCTTTTGAAATGGAGTTGATCATTTAGAAAGCTTTGAGAAACGGGCAGAGAAGGACAAAGAGAGAGAAAGGTGGCAGAGACCTGCAGAGGATATGAGTAAAAATATAATTGTATCAATAAGGGTTTTTTTTCATACATTAATTTGTGTAAATAAAAAAAATCATCGTATTAATTTTTACCTTAAAAAACACTACTTTAGCAAAACTAAAAAGCATCCATGCCTTTTATACCCTCCACAAGCAACAATCGGTGCAAAAACTATTAGCAGTTTTGACTACTCCTTCAACTTTCATCTCGAACGATCTTAAGCATGCATATCGATCATCATATTCGTATTGTTCCCTGTCAACCTTTAATATTTAAAAAAAAAAGAAAAGAAAAAATTTGCAGGACTCTTTGTCCTAAACTGAGAAAAAAAAATCGTTACTATACCAAGAAAAAACATTAGGCGAAGATGGAGCATAATGTGTATCATGTAATTTCAAATATTATTCAGTGCATTTGACTTATTGTCTACAACTATTGTTTCACCTTTTTATATCCTTATAAATCCAAGACGATTAAAACTTTCCCTTGAATGGATATAAAATGAAGAAAAGTTATGTTGCTTACACACAACCGTTACTTTTAGTCCTAAATTGTTACGTGGTTGTTTCACCAAAGCTGGCCGTACAAAAAGTGAATCTAATAAGCCCTCAAATTCATTCGATATTCACAACTTTGACCAGCCAAGTCAACATATCCGCAGCCAATATCCGGTAGCTGAACAATTATAGGCTCGTTAATGGGCCAATAATTGTCAAAGTGGGCCAATCAAGCACAAAGAAAAGTGGCTTAAATTGCCTACTAAAGTACCCGGTTGGACTCTAACAAGGTCTTATAATTTAGGCTATTGTTTCGTTTAGGAAGCATGATAGAAAAACAAAGTTTAGTTTATTATAGTATAAAATTTTTATATATTATAATAATAAGTAAAATTTTATTATAATATAAAGCTCTTAGATACTATATACATATAAAAAGATAAAAATAAAACATTGAAACTCTAAAGAGAAACACGAAGAAACAATAAAAAAAAATTTATCACAAAAGTTGGCTAATTACCCTTAATTCACTAGTTCCCTAATGATAGCTTCTGCAATTCCCTTATTGCGTGCAACAAGATGGCCCTCACCCGGTACCTCATGGTAGTGAATCCATGGAAGTTTATTGACAATATAGCGTTGCAGAGTTGCTTGTACAAGCCTATCTTCCTCACCTTGCCATAAATGGACCGCGCCTTCATTGTTAGGGAAAGGGTTTTTTAGATCCATTGGATCGAATTCCCATTTTCCGAATCCTATTTTCATCGCTCTAATTTGAGACTCGATGACTCCTTGTTGTGTGACATATTGCTACAAGTAAAATGCAAGAATTGAAGCCTATTTTGTAAGAGTCATAGAATTTCTTACGTTTGCTTTCTAGTATCAGTTGATAATGTAAGTACCTAAACTATTACTTCTAATCAATAAACATAATTGACAATTCTAGTTCAACAATTGAGCAAATTGTTGGAATATTAATGCGTGGACTAGCATAATTAGAATAATTGTTGGTTATTTGCATCAGGATTAGTACCTCATATCTGCTACCCACGTGTTTTATCTTTATTTATTTATTTATTTTTACTTAGTCAAGTTATGGTTCCTAGTTTGTAGGAAATGGTTAATTTGTTGTGTCAATAGTGCTTCATGGCTTGATTCTCGGCCACTTTGGTTAGTTGTTCAGTTTTTTTCTTTATATAATGTAAGCTTGATGCATTTTGAATAATAAGAGAGAATTCCCAGTTTGCACTCTAATATATCTTCCTCTATTTTCTTACTTTTGTTAAAAAAAAAAAAAATCTCATTTTATCAAATTTATTTTTTTAACCAACAATAATTATGAACACTAGCATTATGAAGGAAAACACGTCATGGTCATGGACAAGTTAGTTGATGTAAATACTACCGAAGGATATGGTGTAATTGTGAAAACGTCTTTACTAGGACCCTTCCCTTTTCAGAGTTTGAATCCCTATAGCCACGCTTTGAGGACTTCATGCCAATGTGCACCACTTGTGTCTTGGCTCAATAGAATGTGGGCAAATCTGGTTAGATGGATGAAAGAAGTCTAACTCAAGCCCTTTCAAGTCCACAGTAGTCCCCAAGCTTGCCAATATGTCAAAGGGAATGGGGGCATGTGGTACACCACGTAACCCCGTATTTTAATGATAAAGAAAATTTTAGTTGTTGTAAATTTGATTATCTGTCTATGTTATGTATTGGGCTCAAAGGGGAAGAATTACATTGTTTGACTAGCTTTGAAACTCCTCATAAAATTTTTTTAGTGAGCCAATCTTGCCAAAATTCTCACCAACCCAATTAATTGTGGCCCACTCAATAAGCTTATTTCTTTTGATTTATTACAAATTTTTGTGTAATATATAAAAACGTGTGGTGTGGTGTGGTTTGAGCGGTTGTTGCACCTGTATGCGGTGAGCCTTCGGAAGAAAAGAGTAAAAAAATCACCCTCTTAACGACTCCGGCATCGGCTTAGATGGTGGCACTACGACCCTCAAACTCATCCCATATGACACGCTTAAACGCTAAACGGTGATTGTTTGTTGTTTAAAATATTTTATCACGAAATAATGGACACAGCAATATAGTCTGATATAGAAATAGAGGCGTGGACTGTGAAGTACCTTGATTTTTTCCCTCTCAGGATCAATTGAAAGCTTGTTGTTGAAAATTTCTAGATCAGGAGCTGAGTATATAACGGGATTACGAGCTATAACACTTGATGAAGGAAAGAGTTTCTGAGTGTTCCACCAATAGGTCAACCATGGAAGATAGTGAGCAACTCGGAGCGCCCATTGATCCCCAAGTGGTTGTTGGTTGTATGCTGCTTTGCACAATTTGGCAGGAAAAGATGGCCACCAGTAGTTGACTACAGGAGCAATTAGGGCTGCTCCTTTAAGCCTGTCAACATGCCAAACATGTAAATTACAAGAAATAATCTATTGATAGCCCAAGTTCTCCCATCACAAATAGTACTCATAATCGTCAAAGTGTAGATATTAGATTTTGAAGATTGTCATGGATATCTTAAGTTATTTACTACTATCTGTTTGTTTCGTATGTTCAAATCAGAGTTCGAACCATTTCTTTATAATATTTTTTTTCACAAAATTTTAAATTTTTGTTTAAACTTTCTATTCAAACCTACGAACCAAACGGGTTTGTAACATATATAAAACTATAACAAACACAGGCAAATCGACCGCAATGGCTTCCAGGAGGAGAGGACATGACAAATGAGTTGTTTGTTTTCAATTGATAAATTGTAATCTAATCTATAAACAAATTTATCAATCGAAAAAAATAGTAATAATTTATGTACAAGATATATAGCCTCAATTTTTATTATAATAGATAACTATAATATATAAAGCCTTATTTGTCTATGCTGACTTACCTATCTGGGATATACTTGAGACAACCCCAAGCTGCCTGGCCACCCATGGAATTTCCAATTATATAAAATTTGGATCCGAGTCCCAATTGATCAGCAAGATCTGCTATATCCGAAGCCAAACTCTTAACTGTTTGACTAGGATGTGGGTCACTTTCTCCATAGCCTGGTTTGTCAAATCCCACGATATAAACTCCTAGTTCTTGAATAAATTCCTGAGCTCCAAATAAAGGAAAGGCATTTAAAACAATAATCTTCCTATTAGAAGAAATAAACATGCTCACTGAATGGAATATTTATGGAAACGTTATCAAGAATTCAAAATAGCAGTAGTCAAATATTCCCTCCAAGATTTAGAAACAAGAAGAATTCAAAATCGGTCCTTCTCAAACACATAACACATAGGTTTTGCAGCCTTGCATTGTGGCTGAACTTGCAAACCAAACGACACAGGTTGGAATAAACCAAACGGTTCAAAACATTTTTACTACCAATAGAATACATTTTGGAGACATTTGTAATGATGAGTACTTTAGATCAATCAATGGCCACCTTTGTACCTAATGAATATTAATGTCTTCTAATCGTAAATGCAGACTTTACCTAGTGGTAAATTAACGCTCGTTTCCGATGCTAAAATCTAGAGTTCAAATCTCCCAAGTTCAAAACAAAACAAAACAAAACAAAACATTGCACAATTAGAATCTATAACTAATATGTCTTTTTTTTTCTGTGTACTTTGTATTCATAAAAATTATAATTATAGTTTTTAGTACCGTAGAGAGGGTTGATGCTACCACAACTTCAAGTCTGCAGGAGGAAAAGCCATGAACATAAACAATCTTATACTTGGCCTCTTTTCTTGGCACACCAAATTCCTTGTAGGCCAAATGCCTCCCATCCCTAAGCTTTATTCTGGGACCTGTGATCGGCGGTCCGCCCGGTGAACCGCAGATTTTCGGAGGAGGAGGTCGTAGTATGGCTTTGTATCCCCAGGACAGCAACCCAATAAACAACGCTAGGGTAATTGTCATTAGCATGATTAGCACTACTGATTCCTGAGAAGAAAATACAAATGAAATTGGGATACTTTAGTGAGCTTGTATTTCTGTATACCACTTTTTGCAATTTCCAACCACCTTGTGAAACAAATTTTGTGGCAGAAAATCGTTAGAACTACTTTTTTTGCAGTCCCAACTGCATTATTTCCAAACTCTTTATAAAATAGTTAAATAATTTGACTTCTTTTGGAAGTCATCTTAATTTGTGCAAGATGCAATGCGCATGTAGTTTAATCTACTTTAAGCCCATTAAAAAAAAAGGTTAATATACGTGTGCGAGGTTGTGTTGTTGATGACTAAAGAAATGTGTGCGCTGAATTATGTGTCATACAGAAATCAGGTAAAGCTGAAGTGCTCTGAGATCTAGAATTCTCGTTCCACCCATATTTCAAGTGCTCCATTTCTCTGTTTTAATGGTCGCCAACCAACTCTCCACTCGTAACACTTTTCCACAACCACTCATATCCACTACTATCCAATTAGAGCACTGTTATTTGCCCCGACGGAATCCTCTAGGGCTCATCTTTTGTTTCCGACAAGGTCGAAATCTGTCGAATGAATCAATATTTTTCATTTAATTATATGTTCCTTTATCCTGCACCATGAAGCATGACGTTGAAATCTTAAGAAAAAGGGAGACAACTTTTCAACTACAACCATGGTTCTTTTTCTTTTCTTTTCATTTCTTTTTTTTTCTTTTGAAAAGCTTACAATCATGGTTCAAGTTTCAACTTAATTAATTTTTTTAAAAAAATAAAAGTTAACATGAGGATTGCTTTAAAAAAAAAAAAAAGATAAAATTGAGTGTAAATTTACCGTTAGGCTATACCTATAATTATATTAGCTTTTTTTTTTTTTTTTCTGTGGTTAAGAGTCGAGAGAGAGTTTTGATCAAGAATATGTCATAATTGTGAGAAAGAGAGAAAGCGTTGAACAAGTGTGTGGTCATCTTGGTTTCATGCCTGAGAAATAAAGCGAATCCAATCACAACAAAACTCTTACAACGTGATACAATACATAGGACATTTGAAACTCCACTTGTAACTGACGTATTAGATTTAAGAACTATGGCATGTACGAGTTTTATATTATAACAACTTTTGCTTTTTACCGTAGCTTCTGAGAGTTTTGTACTGTTTACAGTTGTAACTGATGGGTTGAAACTGAAGTTCCAAACACTTCAACAATGTCTAAAATCTGTCGCCACTTGGAGGCAGTATCAACCGCACGCAGAAGACCATTTTCTTTGGAAAAAATAATCCAAGGCTAAAAACTTCTCCTAATTTCACCCAAAAGGATCCTATCATTTTCTTGGACTGAGCAGCAAGCAGCACAAAACCTTCATGATCTTTATTCAACAAAAGAAAAAAGCAACTCATGATTCTTTATCACCGCTCCAAAACCATTCATACAGTTGAAGTCTGTTTTCATCCCTTTTTTTTCAAAAAATTTTGGGAAAAAGAAGAAAGGACTATTGTGCGCCCATGCATATAGCTTATATAAAATGTCTTGAGGTTAAAGGGTTTATACATCCGCCAAAAAATTGAGCTGACTTCTTTGTCAAAAGAAGAAATACAATGTCACTATTACCTATGGGCCATTCTTTTTTATAATTATATTAATTTTCAGTACTTTATTTTTGTTGATTCTCATTTTTATACTTTCTTTTGTTAAATGAGTAAAATAAATTTTAGAAGCGATATTAAATTTATCCAATTGAAAATGCAAGTAACGCGTGCACGTTATAACGTATATAAAAAAGGAGCAACTTTCTTTCCTTTCTCAATTCACATCTTACCACGTGTTACTACCTGTTTCTCTCTTCTCTTTCTCCTTTTTTTTTCCTTTTTTTTCTTTCTTTTAAAGTTTTTTTCTCCGATACTTTACTTTCAAATATCTTTATCTTTTCTTTATATTTATCTGTACTTAAATAAAAGTGAGAAAACCATATTTAGTGCTCTCCCCAACATGCGACATATGTCGCTTCCTCAATTTTCCTCTTTTTTGTTTTTTTTTTTTATTTTTTCATCCTTTTTTCTCTTTCTTCATCCTTTTTTTTTTTTGTTTTTTTTCTTTTTCCTCTTTGTATTAGAACTCTCCCTTTCTTTTTTATTTTATTTTTATAACCTTGTATGCATTATAAGAATTATTTATCATATTATATTATTTTATTTTATTTTATGTCTATATATGTCAATGTGTTTATTATAGATTATTACATTAAAAAAACTTAGTGGGTGTTTGGATAGGTGGTAGGAACCACTTTTATTGTAGCATGTGAGAGTTTTATACTGTAGCAATTTTTTTATTGTTACTGTAGCATGTGAGAACTTTTTACTGTTTATAACTGAGTTTGTGATGAGAACTGAGTGGTTCCCACCACTGCCAAATAGCCTTTTAATAAGCACAATATACATGCGCGTAGTGCGTCTTTCTAACTGGTATATACAAATATGTTAATGACAATTCTTTGTCCCTCACTCTCCATATGTCATGTAAATCTTCTTCTTTTTTCATTTACTTTTCTTTCTTTCATCGTCTTTTTCTTTTCTTCTCTATTCGTTTTCTCCTTCTTTTTTCCTTTATAAGATTATATCCCTTTCTCTCTATTTTTTTAAATCTTTATGGCCCTATATATATATATATATATATATATATGTATCTACTATAGATTATTGTACTAAAAAAACCAAAATTAACAAGTGGAATATGCAAGCGTAGTGCATGTTTCCGACTAGTATATTAGAAAAAACACAAACCAAAATCAACGGAATAGAAGACCCATAACCACAAATAATCATCTGGTCTTCAGGAAAAAACACAAATGTAATTTTATATGTTTGACAATGAGTTCGCTTGGTGTACGGGTTCGAAATAGTGTGGTTTAGAACTTTATAGTTTGACTTATAGGTTTTAAACTTTATGGTTTAAATGGTAGTTTTGGACTAGCATGTGGATTTACGTAAAATTTTAAAACGAGAATAAAACATCACATCAAATTTAAAACAAAAACTAGTATTTAAAAAACTATGATTTATGAAAGAAAAATGAGAATGAGAATAATTTTTATCATAGAAAATGGTTCGAACCATATGAACTTAAGGAGGGGGTTTAGATTTTGATTGTTTTGGCTAGTTTACAACTACCTCTATGGTTTGAAGTGGCCTCAATAATTACTCTATCGAACACCAGTTTAAACTGTTTCTATAGTTTAAAACACTCTAAACCCATGTACCAAACGCCTTGAACACAATTAGAACAAACTTAGTATAGCATGTGAGAGGTTTACATTATAGTCTTTTTTTACTTTATACTGTAGTATATGAGAGCTTCATACTGTATTGAAACGACGTTGCAAAACATGCCTCAACCATTCCTAGCAAATGAAAAATATAAAACATATACAACGATTGTCCAACTTTCAACGCCATAAGAAAATCAAATATGCAACAAAAAAACTAGAAAGAATTAAAAAATTAAAGCGTGCACACACATGAGAGATTCCAGTCTAGTCGATCAAGCTCACGAAGGAAAAAAAATTTTAAGCAAATTAGACGCAAGAGATCCAAGTTAGAAAGTGCAAGTAGACGATTTTCTCTAATTACTTTTCTAGTTCAATTTTTCAGGTATATTGAGAAAAAGAAAACCAAAAAAAAAGGTAAGCAATTGGAGCTTTCTATTCAACCTCTAATGAATAATCACTACATTCGACGCTGTCCGCAACTCTTTGGTTCCGCCTTTTTTTTTTTTTTTTAAGTTTTGTGATATTCCATAATTGAGAGATTTTTTACAAGAATATTCAAATTCAAATGAGCGGAAATTTTATGAAATTGGAAACATACCTCAGTAATTCCCTACAGATTTGAAGAGGAGAGAGAAACCCTAGCTCTAGGGTTTAACTGCAGAGAAAACGACATTGTTGAGGTTTGGAGTAGTTTATTTATTTATTTATTTATTTATTTATTTATTTATTTTTGGCTGAATAAAGGTTAGGTAGGAGTAGTTGCTGAATAAAAAGTGTTCCATGCTTAAATCATCATTTTTACCAGGAAAAAAAGAAGAAGAAGAAGAAGAAGAAGAAGAGAGAGAGAGAGAGATTGGCTTAACGTGCTTTAAAATCCATGTCCGTATAGTAATAATGATATTTTGTTTCATTACAAATTGCTCTTTGAACTTTTCATTCGTATGATAACTTGAAACTTTGCAAACTAATTATCGTGCAAAATATTCTTTTCACTATTCTTAAAATCTATTGAAAAACTGAATATATGTGCGTCATGCAAGTATTATTGTAAAGTTTCAAGTTACTCTGATATAAGGATGTAATAGTCGATGTAAATTTAAAAAATTGTTCAACAATTTAAGTATCAATAACCAAAACTGCCTAGAAACAAAAATTATAGGAATAATACACCAAAATTAAAAGTTCAAAAACCAAAGTTTCACAATGCTTATAGTTCAACGACCAACACTGCCAATAATCATAAATAATGTTGAAGAGCACTATCGGTGTTAGTAGACTAATCAAAATTGAGCTCTACCTGTGAGTCCTATTTTGTATTTGGGTATCGCGTGAGGCACTTGTGACGCCCTTAACATTACAAATCCAAGGGATGCACAGATGGGGAGTTGTACTTTGAGAGTAGGGCGGCTTGGGAAAAACACAAATTGTGACCCCTCCCTTTCAAATGTGAACAAGGTAGTTGGCAGGTGGGTTGGAAAGGCTGAGTTTAGTTAGCCTTTGTTGGAGCATGCTTAAAAAATGAAAAAATCTTTAAAATAATTTTGTTGATATATTTTATTTTTGGGAAAATATTATCAACTTACTATCTTTTTAGTTTTTTAAAAAAAAAAGATCAATAACAAGCAATCATCATTTGTGATTCACTTTTATAGCTCATACCTTATTATACTTCGAGTGCATAAAAGAAATACCATTGCTAAAGAGATTATATTCAAAACACGTCTTCTATATTAAAATTTGCAAGACGAAGCTCTTTGAAGATAAAAGGACAAAAAGGGACAACTAGACATTATCTTTTTCTCTCTCTCCTCCCCCTCTCTCCCTTCCATCCTTTCTCGTGAAGGATGCCTTTTTGCAGATGCAATGCAATTGGCGGGATTTCATGGCCCTTAAGGACCATCCAGAGGGCCAAAAACCCTAGCTTAACCAGAAAGTTAAACACTGTCTTTACCACTTTTCCAAATAGAAATAGCCTTTTGAACAAATCTCTGAGAGCAACCTAAAAGACCATAAGATTTTCAGTGAATTCCATCATTTGGGTGGACAAAACGATACTTTTATCATTTATCATAATTTATAGTGACTAGTTTGCAGTTCTTTTAATAATTTCAGGACTTGTTTGTAATTTCTTTCATATTCAAACATTATACTGCTTTTGTTATTAACAGGCTATAATGAAATAGAACTTTTAAGAGTTTTCTCGATTCTCCATTCAATTGCTCAGTACTCGTTTGAATCAACGACTCATTGAACATGTGGAATTCTATTTCACTACGCTCGTTGCATTATTTTCTCTTCTCCCTTCCAGCTCTGCCGTCACCCCCCAAGTAAGGATCTCTTCCCTAAACTATCCACCCTCTTCCCCATTCCACCATCGTAAGGTCTCCCCTCTCCTGCGATCCATTGAGCTATTCCCTTCTTTCCTCAACTACGCTCTCCAAGATTAGATCTCTTTGATGACCGATTTCTATCATTCGCTGTCAGGGGCCAAATCTTCTTTTCGTGGGTGCTGCAACATTGAGATCTTCTCCGGCAACCAAATTTGTATTTGTTACCTACAAACCATGATCAGTTAAATTCTTTCCTGAATATCTATATATTTTAATTAGGGTTATTAACATCAATTGCTCTTAAATTTTGAGATTTTTTTCACTTTGCCTACTAAACTTTAAAAATCAACACTTTAGCCCCTTGAACTTTCAAAACTTATCACTTTTCTCTTGAACTTTAAAAAGCATCATTTTGTTTTCTTAAAAAAGGGGTTTAATAAACAAATGTATATTTTTGTTGACTTAACATTAATAAGAATTTTAAGCTTCTTGCAGTGATTATTGTCTAATTATGTGAAGTATTCGTTATTGTGTCATTTGTGTGTTATTTCCAAACCTATCCTAATTCCAACTATAAATCCTGAGTGATGCTGACACCCAACCGCTCCAACCTTGACCCTCAACTTGACCCAGACATCAATCTCGACCTAAGTAAGCATTGGTCTCAGCTCTGACCACCTTTCTTAGGCCAACCCTAGCTCGATCTACCCCAAGGGATGGCACTGGGGCAAGGCAGGGCTGAGGAATGCTTTCCCATCCCCATCTCCATCCCCGCTCCCAAAACCATCCTCATCCCTGCCTCCATCCCCACTAAAGAAAGGCGGGATGGAGTTGGGGAATCCTTGTTAAGGGAGCCTTCTTCATACCTACCCTATTCCCCACATTGATGTTTATTGTTGATGAAAACTTTAATAATAAAAAATAAAAAATAGGTTCAAATTCATACTAAATTCAATCCAAATGCAATATTTTAACAAAACAAACCAAACTTTAACAAAATATGGATGCTGAGAACAAACTAATATTAAAAATGATAATAAATATATTTTTGACAAATTAATAAAATGTATATATATTTTTCTTATATGTATATCAACGGGACGTGGAGGACGGGTAGGGAGTGCTTCCTTATCCCTACCCTACCCCCTACTCGAGGCAAGACTTTGTCTCCATCGCCACACTTATCCCCAAATATTATCAAGCATCCTCACTTTTTTCGGGGTGGCACCCATGGGACCCTATCCCCATGACGAACACTACTAGCCTTATATGCCCCAAACCCAACCTAGCTAAACCTCAATATTAATTCGTTCTTACTTGAGCCCTAGTCCAAACCCGATCTGGCCTAGTCTTGGATTGACCTTATCCCGGGTCCCAACCTCAATCCTTGACCAACCATGACTCTAGTCCATAATAAAACCTAGCTCCCAATCTCAAACCCAATCTTGGCCTTGACCCCCGTCCTAGATAGTCTCATACCTAGACCTTAACCCATATTCTCAAGTAAAATAGACCTTGTCCCATCCTTCAACTTGTTCTCATCTAACCCCGACACTAGTCTTGGGCCTTTTTGTAAAGTTTAATAACAAGACCAAAGTATAACTTCTCAAAAATTAAAGTGCCAAACATATTTTAAAAAAAAATTAAGGAAAATATGGTTTTGTAAAAGTTAAGGATTGAAATACAAGTTTACAAATTTAAAGGATCAAAATAGAAATATTTTGAAAATTAATGGCTTTAAAGTGCAATTCACAAAACTTGAGAGACCAAAATATAGTTTTTAAAAAATATAAAATGATAGGTTCGAAGCCAACCCTATGCTTGGCCCAAATCCCATATGGACCGTGAACCTAACATAAAACAAAACATTTTGTAATCCAAAAATATGACTCATACTCTATAATATAATATGAATTATATTAATTTATCATCTGCATTAACTTATATAATATATTATACAATTGTCACTAAACACTGTAATCATATATTATTACACAATACAATGCTTCAATATGGTCCAACTAACATGCTCTAAATTTATAAAGTTGCTAACAATTAAAAAGGAAATTAGATTGGAATTAGAGTACATTGAAAAATGAGTCATATTTTATAATACAATATGAATCATATCAACTTACCATCTGTTTTAACTTATGTAATACATTATACAATGGTCACTAAACATTGCATTCACATATTATTACACAATACAATGCTTCAATACCGTCAAACTAACACGCTCTAAATTTATGAAGTGACTGACTACTAGAAAGGAAATTAGATTGATTCTTTCTAATTCCACTTCTTACTCGATAAATAAGCACCGAAAAAAACAATTTAACAATTCCCATTGTTATTACTTTTCAATCTTTTCAAAACCACTTTCCCTAAAGAAAAAAGTGCTCTATTTTATTAAGGTTTCCTCTCTAAACATGTAGAGCATCATTCTTCCGTCTCTTTTTCTAAGGTGAGATAGAATCCAATGCAACTTCTTGGTGGTTCACCAGACTCCTGGCCCTAGTTACAAGTCCTTAAGTTGCATGGTGGCAGTACTGTTGGTGATGGTGGTAGGTAACATCAACTTGGGACGGAAGTCAGGATATTGTTTGGAACGTGTTTGTTGCTGCTTCGATCTTCTTCTTTCAGAATGTCGGTACTCTGACGAGTGGTCTCCCCAATGTTGTTTTTTTTTTTTTTTGGGGTTTAGGAGGGGGGGCGGGCAATATTGGTTTTTTTTTTTTTTTGGGTTTGGGGGGTGGAGGGGCAAGATGATAGTGAGCAACGCCAATGGCTAGTTTTCGCCACATAATAGGGTATTTGGCAGAGTAGTTAGAATTATTAGTTAAAACTATTCTCACTGTAATATGTAAGAGCTTTATACTATTCATAACTGAGAAAGTAGTCCAGACTATAACTTACCAAACACCCCATTAATTGATGGTTCAATGGTGGTTGCCTCCTCCCTTTTTGTGTAGTTTTTCCTACCCTCTTTGATTTTGTTGGTCGTCTTGTCATTGGAACTGTCATTCATTTGGCTCGGGACTTTTTTGTTGTTTTTACTTTTGATGTTCTAATAATTACAAGCTCGACTTCGTAATTTAGTGTTTTTGCCATGTGTTTTGGTTATTGTTTAGGGATGGCAACATGAGGGGCATAGGCAGGTATACCTCCCCCACTTTCATATCCTATTGCTTTTTTGACCCCCATATCTGTCTAATTTAACATGGGGTCAAGGTCAAGCAATCTCCATCGGGGAGCCATCCCCATATCTTATCAATTTACCCCTTACGAGTTTTAGAATTGTTGTAACTATCAAATTCAAATCAAGTTCTACTACTTAAATTATAAAATTTAGTAACATAATTATTTATGTATCATAAAACTAAATCATAAAATAAAATTCAAACTCCATCAATTTGAAAACTAAATTTGTAAAATAAACAAAAACATTAAAATACTAAGTGTATTATTCTTTATTTGCATATTCTCTTCGTAGTTTTACGTCAACTTGTGTACTTGATCCTTTTTTTCAAAGTCGGTTTTTATTTTTCTTTTTCATTATAATTTAATATATGGGCTTATATATACAGACACACAAGTACATATATAATTATATACACACACATAAATGCATATATATATAAAATATAAAATAAAAGAATGTATAATCGGGTCGGGTTTGAGGAAGCTTCCCCATCCCCGCCCCACCTTCGACTTGGGGGTTAATTTTAACACCCACACTCACCCCCACACCATATAGCGTCCTCCATACTAGTCCTATTTGAGACGGGTACCTCATAGGTAAAAATATCATCCCCACTTTTGTTGTGTAATACTAAAGGTACTTTCCCCATCCTTCAATAAAAGCTATTTGTTAGGTCCGCTGGAATTACTTTTAGTGTTATAAGTGACCTTAATGCGATAGCTTTCTTAATCTCACTCAATCAAGCTTTCCATCAATTTTAGTGGTTTGTAGAAAGATCATTTAGTATGCTCGACACACACATGCCTATTTCTTTTTTCGATTTTAGAACTCATCACATGCATCTAAACCACTTAAGCATTTCATTTGAATTTATTCGTAGTACTAGTTAAAGATAGATAGTTCTTGGGTTTTAGGGCTATTTATGTCGATATTAGTGTTTGTACTTCTTTAAATTAAAATGCATTTCTCCTTTACCAAAAAAAAAAAAAAACTAAACTGCTTTCCCTTTCACATTACATCATATTATAACTTTTTTTTTTGCAAATGTTGTGCCTTTGGGTTCATCTTAAAAGATCGTCAGTGAGACCTCCACATGTGACGACTACGAAAGATTAACTGTCGGTATTGATATCACAATGGTTGTTGGCCAGTAATTTAAAGACACATTCAGTATTATAAATATAATGTGACTATATGACCGTGAAATTCGCTACAAAATATATATACAAAAATATTTTTCATAACATAAGTCCTCTCAAGCCTTTAATATGAAGTAATCTTTAAAGAGTCCTAAAAGCTAACTTATTAGGAGTAGCTCAAGCGCTAATAAACCAATACTCAATTCTATGTTTAGCTGATGCGAGACTTTGTCCGCAGAATCCCAGCAGTAAACACGTGCTAAATCTCTCTTAATGAGATAATCAACCCCGCAAACACTGTCTTCAAGGATAAGACATTTTTTAAGGTACAAACAAATACTTGGCGTCTGTTGCGATTCTAACCGTTTTTTATGATTCTAACCACTTTTGCTATAATGCTTTCCCTCACGAAGTTTAAAACAAAGAGTGCTTGAAACCATTAAAAAAAAAATATTCTAACCGCTTTTCTAAACAAACGCTTAGCCATTTGAACACCGATAAAAGACATTTAAGGACTACAAGATCAAAAACTAACTCTATTTGTTCTTTTATTTTGCCTTTTCTTTTTCCCCTTTCGAAACTACAAGATAGGCAAAAAAGTTTTTTTTATTTTTTTATTTTTTGTTTGTTGAGGTAAACATGCTGGATGTTTATTGATTGAAGCCAAGCAAAACAAATAGAGGCACACAAGCCGTCAACAAAGTTAAAAGATTTAATTACAAAACAAAAATGGTATAAATGTGAGTGAAACCTATTGAACGTGTAATAAATTGATTTTCCATCTTTCAACCATAAAAGAGTCCAAGCATACAACAACAGGTTTACAAAAATATGAATGAGAGAAGACAAATTTACGACCTGCAATCTTGGCTGCATTAAGAAACTTTAAATTTGTTGGAGGTTTCCTTCCGAAGCCAGAAGTTAACAAGAAAAGAATCCAAAATTATCTGCATAGGTTCATTTTTGTGTTAGCTATAGCTAAGTCAAACATTACGTTTGTTAGAGGTGAAAAGTGGAAGGGGAAAGAAAAGAGCAGAGAGATTTTGAAAAACAAAAGGATTAGTAGGATGGTAAGAGAGAGAAGAGAAGGGAAGAGTGAGAGACATAAAGGGATTTTTGGGTAAATCCCACCATGTTTTGTCTATTCAAAAGTAGAAAGATTTTTAGAGAGTTTGTTAGTTGTTAAAGCTCGCATATAGAGTGAAACTTTTGTCCTCACTTTTAAACCAAAATAATAGAAGTGATGAATTGACAACACTTTTTTTTTACTCATTTAACTGGCAACATTTAAAATCGCTCATTTTGTTTTCTCCCTATTGCACGAAGTAGACTATTACACTCTGTTTGGTAGGAAGAAGAGAAAAAGAAACAGAAAAATATATAAGTGGTAGAAAATTCGAATGATAGCAAAGATTATAGTTTTCCATTAGCTTGTTTAGTAGATAGAAAGAAAAGAAAATGATATATTTGTGCAATTACTATTTTATTCATCTATCTTTCTTTGAAAACAAGGTCAAAAAAGTAGTTTTAGTTATCATTATTTGGTTTTTAGTTTTCCACTAAAAAATCCACCCAACATTGAAAAGATTAAAATTGATGGGTACCCACGAGAACTTTTATCCACCCTATTTTCGCTTCCCTCGTCTTTTCCTTCTTACCAAACAAGCTACACTATCATTCTCTATCCTATCAATCCTCCTACCACTTCCTGTTTTTAATTCTACCAAACATAGCATTTGTTCATATTTGCTATCCGTTGTATGTCTCTTGTCCTCCTTTTGCCTTTCCTTGCCAAATGGTTTGAAAAAAAAAAGGAGAAACATAAGTAACCTGGTTCAAATGTGCTGCAACACAAGGAAGAACCAGCAAACCAGATTCCCCAAATGCACCATTGAGCTTCTCCACAACGGCCACCATTACAGGCAAAGTTTTCTACAAAAAGCATTTAGTGTGTATAAATCATGCCGATTGTCTAAAAGGAAAAGAATTTACAGAAATAGTTTTCTTTTTGGATTAAAATAATGAAAGGCAGATAAAAGTAGCCTAGCTCGTGAATCACTTGGAATAAGTTGAAAATCCAAGATAGCTCACTGCTCACTGGTAAAAACTAACTACATCTCACCTGGCTTGCAACAAGCAAAAATGCATTGGAATTTTCTTTCTTTGCAAAGACAGATTGACCACCACCAGAGAGAGCTGAAACGCTCTTTACAACCAAAACATTGAAGACTAATAAGACGAGATGCAGCAGTCTGCAATACAATAAAATAATTCCATTCTTGAGCACATTACTAAGTGGCACAGAGATCAAGTTAGTCAAACAACTTTAACGATTTAGGACAATTATCTGCAACTTCGAAACCTCTAGCTAAAGAAAAGATATCTAATATGTAGTTGAGATTCATGACAAGGAATGAAATGTAAATTGCTTGATACTTCTAACCGCTCAAGGTTAAAAGAGTTGCCAAAAAGGTTAAAATTTCTTCACGCTAGTCCCCCAAAAAAAATATACCAAAACCAAGTAAGATGTCTAGCAGTCAAATATTAGAGAACAAGTATGTAATGCAGTTTTTTTTTTTTCTGTTTTTTTTTTTTTTAAGTTTCTTTCCCTTGTTTAGAAGTACAAAACTATATAGTGATTACGCATGGGATAACATGGACCAAAGTAATACAAGAAAAATACAAGTGAACTCACGCTCCTGCTCCAATAGCTACAAGAAAAACAGTTGGTTTAACCATCAATAGCAGTGACCTGGACCTGCTAACTTGTATCCACGGCACCTGAAAAGGCATTATAATTTAAAATATAAGCACTTTTAGTCTTGTGGCCATAGGCAAATAGCCATCTCTCACTCATAAATTCATAATAGATGATTAGACTTATTTGCCCTTATAAAAACCATACTTAGCGAATAGATGTAATTGCCAAAATTTAACACCTATTTCTGCTGAGTTTGCGTACTAAAATATATGCAGTTTGGAATTAGTATTCACTTCAAAGGCACAAGAACACTGGAAGGCCCGAGAACTATGAAGGATAAAAAATATTAAATACCACAAACACAATATTACCAGCATACCTCAACATAAAACTTGAGCAAATAAGAACAAAGCACCCCACCAACATTTACATCACTAGAGTAACTATTATTCTTTGAGATCATACATAATGCTGGTAAAATATATAAGATATTCCTAATAGTCGTATCAAATATCACAAATGAAGTACAACTTGCAAAGTGTGAGCAAGAAACACAAGACTAAGCATAGGAATCCATGGAAATAAATTAACAAGTGCGATAGCATAGTAGATGCTAATAAATTAACACAATCTGTACAGAAGGATAAGATAGGACATATGTCTTACTAAACCTAATAGCATCGCACTGATCTTAGAAAAGAGCTTCCGATTTTGATCAACAAAGTCTGCAATACCTGCGGTACATTAGTAAGGTTAGAAACATATTTGTGATCAGGAATTGAAATCGTGACGAGAACCGTATCTTATTCAAGCTTGTTGAAGCATGGATTTGAAATCACCTTTCTGTTTGAATCCAACCATGGCGCCTGATCTAATATAGTTTTCATGTCTGATTTAGCTCAAAAAACGGAGAAATCCACTATTATTTTTTGTGTTGAGTTGTTTGGTGCCTAATCATACTGAAAACTTTTCCCTTCTGACTGCAGTTTGACCAACACAATAAGTAATAGTCTGTCGTAATTTTGAACTATATAAAGGAATTTTTAGGGCATTAGTTTTTAGAGACAAAGAGAGAGTGGGGCTTCTTGTGAGACAATTTGTAAGGTGTGAGATCAGCTTGTAGTTTGGATTTGGCATTTAAATAATCAATTTTTTTTTTTTTTTGGTTTTGTTTTTTTTTCCCCTTAGGATTAGGGTTTTAATCCCACCACTTTGTAAATGACAGGTAACTCACTGAGTACGGACTTTCTCTAAGCCTATTCTGAATCAGATAACTGAGTTGCATAGCTGAGTATTGTGGTGTACTAGCTTCACAGTTTCGTGAATTGATAAAATACTATGCAGAGTCATTTTTATTCCAGAAGCAACAGCAAGGTTCATTCATTCTTAATACTGTCCAGTGTAGAAAGGCACGGAAAACATTATAAAGAGTCGAAAAGCAAATGACACACTCACCTCTGAAGGATTCTCGTAAGACCTAATGGACAAAAAAAAAGAGAGAGAGGGAGAGCAATTTAATTACTGATCGAAAGCATGAACGCAATGAAAATTGACAAAATATTATGTTAAATCAATTACCTTTCCCAAGAGTAGAGGGATCAATAACGTTACCACAAGACTTTTCAACAGTTGCTTGGTTGGAACAGATACACCAACTCCTGAAGCTATATATCTCGAGATCGAAAAGGGAATCTATAAATGCTTAGTATTAGCATTTATTAGTATATGTCAACTAAGAAATGGAATTTATTGTAGAAAGACATACAGAGGAAATACATTGATTACAGAAACGAACATGCAAACACATAACAGAAAGAGATAGGTTTTTTGACAGAGACCATGTTGATTATGCAGCTAACAAAGGTACATAGTTTTGCAGCAAGAAAAGACATTTCTTGTGTACAATTATGTCCCTGAAACTAAATGCTTTATGCTGCCATTCCATATATAATTCAAACATGTTAAAGAGTTTAATGAGAAAACATATTAAGAGCAAAATATGAGTTTGCTATACATACATACATACATCAAATGTGTTTGTGTGTGTGACCAACTATCTTAGGATTAGAATATAATATTTGCACAAATAAAATTTACTCTCAGTCAAGTTTAAAAATTTGGATATGATTATTTCACGAGAAATGATTGTGCAGAATTAAAAAAAATAAAAAAAAATAATCATTCATATGAGCACCAGCATCTATTGTGCCTAGATGTGTTTAACAGCTACTTGAAAATCAAATTACCAGTACCAAACATTCAATATAACAATCAATGAATAAAGCGGCTCATATTATTTAAAAAACCTACTGTAGTAATAGTACGCAAGCATGTGGATAAAAATTTGAACAAAGTGACTATGAAACTCACAATTAGAATTCCTAACAAATTAGAGATCACTGTCATTGCAAGAGCAAGTGCAGAATTTCCTCCAGCAAGCTGCATGTAAGCATCACAAACCTTTTCTTATATCCACATACATATCACACTGGGTTCAGACTAAAAGAAACAAACTACGTAGAAATTAAGAACTTAGGGAATATTATACCTGAGTAAGTGCTACACCACTTGATAATGTAGTTGGCATACAACAAAAAATAGCCAGTCCTGTACGAAACAGAGAAGTGAAATGATTGCTAGACGGTTCAAAAGATAAAGACAAGTAAAATTTGTTAACCCTGCAGTCTTCTCAACTAATCTGTCAATAAAACTGTCTTCAATAAGCGAACCTGTGACAAATTCTTGAGGTTGGAGCCGAAGATGAAGTATGAGCCTTGAAAAATATGGAGTAATTAATAGAATTGAAACCTGTTTAACGAGTAAGATTATAAATGGGACAAATAATACCAAAAATTTTCAGATGGAGAAAAAAAATTAATTAAAAAAGTTCAACTTTTGACAGGTCAAAAGAATGGTCTAACAACGGTTTTGAATCCGCAGCCCAATCTTTTCTTCATCCTTATCCCGCCTACCAAACAACCATAGATTTGATAATCCAACCACTTATCCACTATCTTACAAGTTACAAGGGGAAAAATAAAAAATAAAAATAAAAAATAAAAAAAATTCCACTAATCCCCTCACTACCCTCCACCCTTCCATTTTTTCTCCATAGCCTAACTGCATCTTAACAAGTTCTAATAAAGGAATCAGAAAATAAACGTCAAATAAGAGGACAAAAGAACATAGTGAAGAATGAACTGACAAAATGTGAGAAGGCATAAAAGAAAGTTGAACATCATACTAGACCAAGAATGGCCACAGGCCATGCGTCTGCAGCATCACCAATATCCCCACTGCGCAATGTCAATCCTATTTAAACATCAAAAAAAAAGTCAAACCCGTATTTATACATGTATATGAAGGAAGGTATATTATATAACTCTAGAGAATTAAAACTTGGAATGTGAAATAAAATTTTGGACCTGAAACAATGAATATCCCAAATGTGCTAAACTTTGACACGGAATATTTATCAGCAAGACAACCTATGCTAGGATTTGCAAGCCCTAATGCTACTCCACCCACAAGCACTGCACATTTACACAAACGAATGAAATTTCAATCAAATAATAGCTGAATTTAAGCAACAAACTAAATGTTATATGCATATATACATATATATATATATATACGCACGATAAATTATTACCTAATGGAAGAAAATTATCTGACGCAAAATTCAATAATTGTCTCACCCAAAGGAAGCCCTTTGCTGAAACCGATTCTTGATCGAGATTTCCGCCATAAGAACCGCTACCTTCTCTCTGAAGCAGAATTCAATTTCGAATTCAACGATGTGAGAACAGAAATCCAAATGAACAAGAGAACTACTATTTGTCCAATATTTTTTTGCCATTATTTTCCCGTGTTTTCTCAGTAACCAAACAAAAGTGCGAGATGACAGAATTAGAGGCGAACTAGACCTGATTCGACGACGGCTCGCAGGCTCTTATGGGTCTCCAACTCAAGCGGCTACGATGCGCGGAAACGGAGCGAGTGCGTGAGATAGCGTGTTTGGCAGGAAAATGTAGGCTTCGGTGACGAAAAAGCAGCGATTTGGTCGGTGAAGGTGTGAGAGTGAGGGCTTGGATGGTTCCCGCCATTGAAGTAGCAAGAGCAGCACCGCAGAAGAAAAAAATGGGTATTTTCAACCGGTTCAGAACAACCAAGCTTTTACTACTTGAGTATTAAAAAAAGTGTTAATTTCGTTTTTGGTCCTCGAAACTGAGTTAATTCTAGTTTAGCCTCTCACATTCAAAATATCTCATAACTAGCCACATTTAGTAAAATTTGTCTCGCTAGATGCCTCCTATCATGTGACATAGTATGAACTCGTAAAAGAATTTTTAACTTCCTTCATTACCATTGTAAAATAGGTCATGTGCACGTTTTCGTTAATTTTTAACGAAAGCTAATGGAAGGATTCATTTCAAAAAAAAAAAAAAAAAAGCAGAAAGGATCCAACTCCTGCTATTTAAGGAATTAAAAAAAAAACAATTGACAGAAAAAGATTCAAGGATCAAACTTTCACCGCATAAAATGTTCGTCTGGATTATCAAAATAACCTCTTTTTGTTACTTTTGGCCGGCTTGATAATACAATTCTTTATACCGGTAATATGTTGTTTTTTGTGTAGAGACTAATAATAGTATTTATTTGATAAATTAATTTGGTAGATTATTGGTAGTAACCTACCAAATTACTCCGCACACTTGTTGGAGAAAGTTACGTTTTGTGCTGGAAGAGTCTATATAATCTGGTAGATAATAGATTACTCGACAACAAATGTTTTTTTTTTTTAGAAATTGCATTAAATATTATAGTTTAATTCTTAAGGGCTTGTTTATATGCTGTATTAGAACTTTGTATTGTATTATTTTAAGTACGACGTTGGGTATTAATAATGTGTTCTATAAATAATACGAGATACTAATTTAACACAATACATCTTGCATTGTACAATACACAACAAAGGGCTTGAATAATACAAGAGAGATTTTCAAAAATGACTTTTTTAAAAAATTTTATTTGGTCAACGATTTCTTTTTTTCTTTTTTGTTTTTGGGCATCAGAAAATTAGTTTTTTGGACATTAAAACAGTTCTAGTTTTTTTTTGTTTCCACCATGGTTAGGTCTCTCTCTTCGATACAGACCTTTTTTTTTTTTTTTCTCTAAAAAAAACTAAAACAATTTCGATACTTAAAAAAAATCTTTTTTTAGTTTAAAAAAAAATTATTTACTTGATTTTAAATTTTCTTTTAACTTTTTTTCAAGATATCCTGTTATATTGTATTGAATTATACACTCAAAAAAGTGTATTATTATATGTCTTCTCGACTCTTTCCATAGTCCCTTAATTTGAATTTTTTTTTTTTTTGGCCCTTTTTTCGAATTAACCCCTCTCCACACAGGTTCTTTGGACGTCTCTCCTCCAATCATCTCAGAGCTACTCCTTGACCTTTGATGGCGGTTTTTTGGCGATTAGAAGCTTTTCTGGTGACAGAACAAGGAGTTTTCCATTTCAAATCTCACAGGTAATTACTTTTGAAATTTCATTTTAGATCGAAGTGTTTTCCCTTTGCAGGTCATTTGATTTCTTTCGCACTTCTTTTTGATTCGATTTCTTTCTGTCTCTTTATAAAAGGACAGAGAGAGGCCTCGCTTTTTGAAGCCTCCGCCTCTCCTCGCTCCCGTTGCTTCTTCACCGCCTCCCTCTCCCATCGTTCTCTAATTCTCTCCATCCCGGTGTAGCTTTCTCTCTGACCACCGTCCATCAAGCTCATCCGATCAAGGTAATTCTGAGATTTTTTTTTGTTTTGTTTTTTCAACTGAATATGATACTGCGATCTGGTTGATTTTGACGGTTATTTGTTTTGCGAAACTTCAATCCCATTATTTTTTGATCTATGAAATCCACTTACACCTACACACAGAGTTTGGGGAAGCCAATATGTAATCCAGACTCCAGTTCCATACTTGCATGTCCTTTGTACACCTGCATATTCAAGCTCAAATCAGGTTATTGAAAGGGCAAATTTACAATATAATTTGGAACTAAAAAGACTAAATGGATAAGCATTGATGGGTATTCATTAATGGAATTTGGTATGTTGATTTAAATGATGCATATAAGTTGTTTGTTAGAATGCCAAACACCAAATGAGTTACTGAGAGCTCAGAGCACAGGGAAGTTAACATTTTGGGTTACAAGCTGGGTAGTAACGAGTAGCACCACCTGACTGAAAATTTCTTCCAATATTAGGGACCACACTCTTGGATTAATAATACAAGTAGTACTTATCTTGCAAATGTCTTGGCCAGCTTGTTATAAATAAACTATAAAATTGACCAATTTTATGTGCTTTCTTTTTTGCTTCATATGCTTTCTCTTAGGTTAACGAGTGTATAAAGCTAAAGACTTTACTAGGATTACTACTTTGTTCATATATTTATGCAAGTACATGATGAGGTGAAAAGGACAGAATTGCCCATAATTGGGTATAGAAAGTTGAAAACTTTGGAGACCAAACTGTATAAGCTCTACGATAGTTGATAAGTTAATTGCTTCAGTTGGATTAAAATTTTTTAGCTATGGAAAATTAGGTTCTTATTGTTAAGATATTAATGTCCTATTATAAGAAATTAATTTGTAGAAAGATAACTAAATTATTGTGCCCTTGGCTAGCTTAAAAGTACTATTTGTACTTTGTCGTTAGGAACTGGTGTCCTTGTCTCATGTAATTTAAAACCATATCAGCTCGGCCGTTCCGTGCACACCCATGGAAGTATACCTGATTTTCATATAGCTTTTTCCTCTGCATCTTTAGACAAACTATTTTGTGCTTAGTAGTTAGTGCTAAGTTAAGGTTCTTTCTGGAGCTAAGCACTGCAATGCCATTTTGGTTTGGAGTTACCGAATGTGTCCTGTTCTCTTTCTTGACTTCTCTGAATCAAAGGTACTTTTGTTGCGCGCAAGAAGTTGAATTTTCCAGTGAGTTCGACATGATTCCTAAAATTTGCTAGAGGAAATGCAAAAAGGCTATATTTCAGCTGGCTTGGGGCATTAGTTGGATTTTCACTAGTCTGGTTGTCCGAAATCGCCTTAGGAATGGAATGCATAAAGAAAAGAGCTATTGTTATAATCTCATTGATAAGTTTGAATGTGATTCCTTGTAGCTCAAGAAAAGCTATGAAAGCATTATTAGCTGTGTTATTCACTTCCAACAGTAACAGGATTTACAATTGCATTCCACAAGTCTTTTAAAAAAACGTGTCTTTTTCCAAACAGGCAAAAACAATGGAAGCTTCGTTCTCATCGTTAGATTTTTATAAGTTTTTGGGTATTAATTATTGCTCTGTAACCAGCTTGTTGTTCTTCTCACTTTTCTTGTTATCCATTCTCTGGCATTAACTTTGCATCGCAACAGAAGATTAAAATTGTGAAAACAGCGTGAAAGGAAAAAAAAAGGTTATACATATTTATTTGATATTCAGGTATGGAAATTGGGGATAGCAGCCAAATCAGTTTACAAAGTGACAAAAAAATTCTAGACAGACATGGAGTAAATTTGAAGAGGATACCTTATTGACTATAGTTGAGGACGTTGTAGTCAAATGTGGTAATCGTCCTGATAATAGAAGCTTCAAATTGGGAACATTGAAGGAGATAGAGATCACACTAGTAAAAGTGATTCTGAATTGTGGCTTAAAAGCTACTCCACACATTGAGAACAAGATACGAATGTTGAAAAAGCAATATGAAATAGTATATGACATGTTGAACACAAGTAGGTTAGGATGGAATGATCTAAAAAATGTGTGGAGTGTGATAACGATCATATGTGGTTGAATTATGTTCAAGTTATCACTAGTATTTTTTTTAATGAGAATTAATTACTATATATTGAACTATCTTGCAGATTCACAAGGATACAGAAGGCAAGAGGAACAAGAGTTTTCTAGTTTATGAAAGATTGGCTAGTATCTTTGGAAAAGATAGATGAATTGGTCGAGGAATGAAAACATCAGCAGATATAGTTGACCATATGGATCAAGAAGCTGATGCATATGATGCTACAAGGTCAGTGAATCAAACATCATCTACATCATCTAATCGGAGGAAGAGATCACGTGGAATGTTGGAAATTGCATCTTTATTCAAGAAAATCTTTGAGCAATCATTTGAGCAAATGAGACTAATTAGCGAGCAACTTGTTCGAGGAAATTGAGACAGAAAGGACATTGTTTTGGAGTTGAAGAACATGAGACGCTTGGATGAGGATCAACTTGATGTCTTGACATTTATTTTAGAGAAACCACAATATGTGGCGACATTTTCGTAGATTGATGCATCATGTGTTGGACATTTGTGAGGAGAATGATGAGGGAGGTACGACATCCATGATAAAGTGGTTTAGTTTTGTGAACATTTGACATGCTACAATATTTGTTTTTACACCTTGTTAGAAATCCATACTGTTTAGTATTTGATTTGTGTTTAGGACTTTTTGCAATTATGGTATTCTATTTTAATTTTTGTTTTGTCCAAATCAATTCAAATTATATACATGGTATTTTTTATTAATTTTTAATAGATGCAGTATCATCATGTACTAATATTATTGATTTCTATTTTTATATTGATAATAGGTTTTCTAAAAAAATAAAAAAAATATAGAGAGAATGAGGAGAGAGAAAGTGTAGAGAGAATGAGGAAAAATCGACCTCAACATTGGTCTCAAATCCTAACCCTGAGCCAGGTCCCAAATCTTGGTCTTGACCATGACACCAATCCCAAATCTCAACCTCGACCCCCAATCCCAAATCCCGACCTTAACATCGGTCTTGAATTCCGACCTCAACCATGGTCTAAATCCTGACCCTGATCCCAAATTTGAATTTTGACTCCAAAATCATAACCCAAATTTGCTATATTTAAAGTTTAAATGCTAATACAATACAATACAATACAATACAATACGGTAGTAAACAAACATTGTATAGTGTAATATAACATGTCAATACAGTGCAAAACTAAAAAATATTTTGTATAATACAATACAATACAATACAATACGATACAGTATGCCAAACATGCCCTTAGGCTTAAATGAAAACTTTTAAATCAAAATAAAAATATAAACAACAAATAAACTACAATTTAACGTAACACCTTTAAATTAATAATATAAAACTATTATCATCATCATTCCAACTTTCAATACATCTTAATACAATCACTGATAGTGACATGTGATGCTTACATGATAGTGAAAAACATTCTTAACAAATGAAGCGATTCCAATTGAATACAGTTGTATAGCTTTCTCAACTATTTTTCTTGTAACCACTTCACACCTTGTGAGTCCTGAAAAAATGAAAATATAGGGGAATGAGAGACAACATGCTTAGTAGGAAAAACCATTACTCACCTTAGGTTTTTATCATTTACCACATTAATACCTCCATAGTTAATTATTCAACAATATTATTCATCTTATGAGATTTATTATGATCAAATCTCGTGGATACCTTATGTTAATCATTACCAAGTTGCTTACATATACATACATACATATATCATGAGTAGACAATGTTCTTAGTATCCACAATGCAATAGAGTATCACATCACTCAACTCAACGAAACCTAAATGGGCACACTTGACCACTCTATAATCATTCTAAGAGTGTTTGATGAGGGGACATTAAGCCCCGGACCTTGAATTTTTATATTTATATGTAATATAGTATTAATATGTTTATACTATATTTCCCTGGCCATTGACAGTCCAATAAAGTTACTAGTGAATTTTTGTATTTACATATTAATATAGTATTTTTAGCCGCTGGTTGTTTGGTAAAAGCCCCGGTGAATTTTTGTATTACATGTTAATACAATATTAACTAGTTAATACCATATTTCTCGACTACCGACATTCAAACAAAATCATTAGTGAATTTTTATATTTATATTTTAATATTAATACTGTATTTTTTGGGCCACTAACAAAGAAAGTGGGCGAGAGATATACACATTAAAAAAATGGAGATATTTTAAGCTTTTTTAAATTTTTTATAAGATAATACTTAATTTTGTATGATATGTTATTTATTATACATTTTAAAATTATATGGCAAAAGTCACGTGACGCAATCACAGCAAAAGAGAATCTAGAAAATGCACTTTCTTAAGACAAAAGCTTCGCCTCTTGGCGGTGTTTCATTTCGAGTTTGCCTCTTTTCTCCTTCCTTCGTGTGCTTTGATGAGGTGTTTGGCGTTCCCTTGCGTACTATGCCAACCGCTTGTGCTCTTGTGATTGGCAGTTTACTTGGGCCCACCAAAGTTCGTTACTTTTTTGTTTCACGTGCATTCTTAAACTTTACGTGGGGACCACTCACTGGGTGGCAAAACGGTCCTGGTCCCACTCGCCTGGTGTTGGTTGGTGTCTCCCTCTTTTTTCTTTTCTTTTCTTTTTCTACTTATATTTTTTTTTTTGTTTCTTGAAATAAAAAGGAAAATTTTTTTAATTAGTTTGAAAATAGGTGTCCACTAATTCTTGTCTACTTGTTTTGTGAGTTTTCTTTTTTTTGAAAGGAATATCTTGTTAGATTTTAATTGTAGTATTTTTCTTTCTCCACTATCTCAAGAGTTTTTTTTTTTTTTTCCAAGCTATCTCCAAGTCAATTGCTGTCATTATTTTATTTTATTTTTTTTTAATTTGCATACTACATTATGATCATTTTGAGTTTTACGTTTTCTTTTTTCATTTTTGTAACGTTTTTTATGGATATTCTTAAATCAATTTTTTGACTTTTCCTAAATGATGACCTATATTTTCTTAAGATTAGGCTTTTTTTTTCAATTACTCAATGGTTGAAAAATTATATGTACATTCTAAAAAATCTCAAAAGTTTGAAATATATTCTTATATTTGTATCCTACCATGAAACCAAACATTGGCTTTTGAGAAAATAATTTCGTGGTTCTAGTTTAAAATCGGGTAAAGTCGCTAAATGCCTTATGATTCTTCGCGAATTAGTGTGTGTATTTTTTTAGTTTAGAATGAAATTTTTATTTTTCCAAAAAAAAAAAAAAAAGTTAGCAACCTATCCAAGGTTTTGGCCAGGCTGGCAGAGTGGCTGTAGGAAAATGGATTTGTCTTTTTGCTACCTCCAGGGAGCGGTCCCCACCAGGAAACTTTGAATTCACGGTGATAATAACCAGAGACCCACCACTTCTTTTGTTAATCCTCTATAATTTAAAAAAAAAATTAAAAATTATGAAACAAATTATATATAACTTAAAAATGCTTTTTTGGTCAGCTATACCATGAAAAATGCTTATATAGAAAAAGTTGTAATTCAAAATAATGCTTATCTCAAAAAAAAAAAAAGAATTATGACACAAAAATGAATTATAATAATTCTAACAAAATGAATTAAAAAAAAAAACAATTTATCCGAATTTTTTTTGTGGCGTTTACGTTAAGCAGTGAAATCTTCCACATTACAAAAGAGACCAACAATTCTGAATTTTTTACAAAACTGCCCCAAATATCTCAAAATTTCTTTTTCTCACGTGCCTTGCATTTCTAATCATTTCTCTTTTCTTCTCTGCACGGAAGCCTTTCGTTCCCTTGGTTTCACCACCGAGCTTTCCACTGAGTTTTGAGGCCAATTTCTGCTGCGAAATATTTTTGGAGAAATGAGATTTTTAGAGATCTTAAAAATTTAAGGTAGGGTTTTTCATTCATCTTAATCCAAAATTCCCCTGTTGGATTGGTATTTCTTTCGTGATTTCATTTCATTTCTAAGTGTGAACTGTGAAGAAATCTCTTTTGTCATTCTGATGTATAAATATATACATATATGTATATATATGTTAAAAAAACCCTCTAAAATCCTGCTTCCTTCATGATTTTCTTGTTGGTTCTGAAATTAAATATGAGGTTTTGCATTATCTTGGTTTTGCAAGAGCTATACGAGTCCTTCATTTTCAGTCCTAAATATTTGGATTGGAATTTGGTTTTAATTCTGGTCTTAAGAATATTGGTTTATGTTCTTGTCAGTTTTATTGAATGATAACAGTGAATTCTTAAGCTGTTATATCATATACATATATATATATATATATATATATATATATATATATAATAGTGAATTTTTGAGCTCTTCCTTAGTTTATTGACACCTTTTTAGAGGTGTTTGGATTTGGATTTGGTTTCATAGCATTAGAATCTTGGTTTCAATAGTTGGGCGGTCTTTTTTCTCCTCTCTCTTTTTTTTTTTTTTTTTCCCCTTTTCTTGTTTAAATTGGATTGGCTTTTGAGTTTTGAGGGTTCTTGTCTAAAGCAAGATTGGCTCAAGTAGATTTATTTTTTGAGTTGATCAGCTTGCCATGGGGAAACAAAGTGGAAAAAAGAACAAACAGGTCAGAGAAAATTCGGGTGATGGTAGCGGAAAGCATGGCAAAACAGGGGATAACATTAGTAGCCCAAGAGCTTATGATAAGGATACCGCGGTTTTCATTTCCATGTCTCAAGAGTTGAAGGATGAAGGGAACAAGTTGTTTCAGAAGAGGGACCATGAAGGAGCCATGTTGAAATATGAGAAAGCCCTGAAATTGCTTCCGAGGAATCACATAGATGTGTCGTATCTCAGGAGTAATATGGCTGCTTGCTATATGCAAATGGGGCTGAGCGAGTATCCAAGGGCGATTCATGAGTGCAATCTAGCTCTTGAAGTCACTCCCAGGTATAGTAAAGCGTTGTTGAAGAGAGCAAGGTGTTATGAGGCTTTAAATAGGCTGGATTTGGCTCTGAGAGATGTTACTACTGTTCTCGATATGGAACCAAATAATGTCATGGCATTGGAGATTTCGGATAGGGTTAAAACAACGCTTGAAAAGAAGGGGTTGAAGGTAAATGACATGGTGATTGAGTTGCCTCCGGACTATGTTGAACCACCAATCTCCTTGGTGCCCCAGAAGGCTGTCAAAGAAAAGACGAGGAAGAAGAAGAGCAACAAAGTTGTGGAGAAGAAGGTTGTGGAAAATATAGAGCAAAAGAAGGTTGAGGAAATAGTTGAGGAGAAGAAGGCTGAGGACAAGGTCGTTGTGGAGGAGAAAATTAGTACTGTGAAGGAGGTTCCTAAAAAATCTGTAAAATTAGTTTTAGGGGAGGATATAAGACGGGCTCAGTTGCCAGTAAACTGCTCCCTCCTACAACTGAGGGAGATGGCTGCTGACCGGTTTCCAAACTCAAGAGCAGTCTTAATTAAATATAGAGACCATGAGGGTGATTTGGTTACAATTACTTGTGATGAAGAACTAAGGTGGGCTGAAGGCTTAACAGAATTGGAGGGGTCTCTCAGGTTTTACATTGTAGAAGTCGACCCTGATCAGGACCCCTTTTTCGAGAAAGTGAAGAATGATGAGGAGGTGCACAAGCTTAGTATTGTGGAGAATAGTGTATCTGAGAATGACTTTTCTATTAAAGGGAAGGAAATAAAGTTATCTTGCATTGAGGATTGGATAATCCAATTTGCTCAGCTGTTCAAGAATCATGTTGGATTTGAATCTGATTCGTACTTGAATCTTCATGAACTTGGAATGAAGCTCTATTCTGAGGCTATGGAGGAGACAGTTACTAGTGATAAAGCTCAAGATCTTTTTGAGACAGCAGGAATCAAGTTCCAAGAGATGGCAGCTTTAGCATTGTTCAACTGGGGAAATGTTCACATGTCAAGAGCACGAAAGAAGGTTTATTTCACTGAAGAGGCTTCGAAAGACTCGATAATTTCGCAAATCAAAGCTGCATATGAATGGGCGCAACAAGAATATACAAAAGCAGGGAAGCGATATGAGGAAGCCTTGAAAATGAAACCAGATTTCTATGAAGGCTATCTGGCTCTAGGTCAACAACAGTTTGAACAGGCGAAACTCTCTTGGTATTATGCGATAAGTGGCAATGTTGATTTGGAAACGTGTCCGTCCACAGAGGTACTGCAACTTTATAACAATGCTGAAGACAACATGGAAAAGGGCATGCAGATGTGGGAGGAATGGGAAGAGCAACGCGTTAGTGAACTCTCCAAGAAAAATAATGTTAAAACCGAGATGCAGAATCTAGGGTTGGATGGACTTTTCAAAGATATAGCCGCAGATGAAGCTGCTGAGCAGGCTGCAAACATGAGGTCTCAGATCAACCTCTTGTGGGGCACCATGCTTTATGAGAGATCCATAGTGGAATTCAAGCTTGGCTTACCTGTATGGCATGAATGTTTGGAAGTTGCAATTGAGAAGTTTGAACTTGCTGGGGCTTCTCCAACAGATATAGCTGTCATGGTGAAAAACCACTGCTCAAATGATAATACCACTGAAGGTAAATACATGTGTACTAATAGCATGGCTTTTGAATTAGCTCCTAGTCATTGATCAGCTGCTCAATTGTTTTTTTTTTTTTTTTTTGGGTTTGTTTTCAGGTTTGGGGTTCAAAATTGATGAGATAGTGCAAGCGTGGAACGAGATGTATGAAGCTAAAAAGTGGCAGAATGGGGTACCATCATTCAGGCTGGAGCCATTATTAAGAAGAAGAGTCTCAAAACTTTATCATGTCTTAGAGCATGCATGAGTCAATGATTTCAAGGTTTCTCCAAAAAGTCACTTTTCCTACTCAGTCGCCTGAAACAGTCTTTGCATACTGAGGTAGGCAACACTTGCGCTGGTTATGTTCCTAATTTTAACTAGAAAATTTGAAAACCATGAAAGTTTTTCGTTGAATGTATGATGCAGAAAGCTAGAATGGTATATTTCTTCCTCGCTATATACCATTTATAAAATTAAAAACATGAACTATTATGTCAACTCTGGTCATTCCTATTTCTATTGCGTACATGTCTGAAACTATGAGAACTCTCTGCATCCTGCTGATGAACTAATAATGATTTTTCGAAATGCTTTACTATGCAAGAATTGATCAGAGATAAAACATGAATTGTCTGAGGAATTCATGCTCTTGTAGGGTTTAGAATTACACAAAATGATACCAAGTTTTCCTGCAAAAAGAAACCACTTTTCATACTCAATGACCTGGAACATCCCGTCTTTGGATGCTCATGATGGTTTTCTTGTTCTAGAATGAATTCACACTCCAATTTTATTTTGACACAGAAAATTATTACCAGGCAGTGAAATCTTGAACTTTTGTTGATCTCTTAACCTCCTTTTGGCTTAAAATTGTCTAAATTTCATAGAAGGTCTCATAATTGCATTTTTTTTTTTTTTACAATCTTGTTTATCTTCTATGGAGGTCTTCTGCTGCTAGTTTGCCTCGACAGTCGGAGCTTCGACCTTGTACCTTCCTTAAACAGTGAAACATCTGTACAAGTGAAGTTAATATTCTGCATGGTTGGTTGGAGAAGACAAACGTCTATTGGTTTCATTTTATATATTAGGGAAGAGATGAATTTGCAGGTTACTTCTTTCTGCCTGGCTCGCGTCGCATCCCCGGTTTTCAACAGTTTCTGACAACCGATTTGTACCTGTATTTGTAGCAGAATTTTAGTAGTGTCAGTAATTTGTTATCCCCTTTTTCCTCATGTAACTTAAAATTATTTTGGTTTGTAGTGTCTTTTTAGAAAAAGGTTGTATTGTATTGAAGTGATTGGACCTCTTGTGTCATAAGGTAAAATCTTCCACAGCAAATAAAATTTTCAAGCGTGTTTACTCAGCTGCATTTTTTCCCCCTTTCTTTCTTTTTTTGGTAGAGAAGTTAATTTAGAGTTTTTTTTGGCAGTTGAGAAGTTAATTTAGATTGGAGTTTGCTTGATATTTCTTAAAAAGACAGCCCTTGAAAGAAAACCAAAAGGAAACCCACGAGGGTCTCGCTGATCAGAACATTGAACTCTCTCCATATGAAGAATGGCATTTCACAAGACCAGTTCCGCATTAAAAAAAAGTATGTTACTCCTCTTATTTTTATGAAAATTGCAGCACACTTTTTTTTTTTTTTTTTTTTTTGACCTTTTTGAAATAGATGGCAGATTCAAAAATATTTTGAAATAAATAGTATATATACACCAAAAATAATTTTTTTACTAAGTATGCTATTTACTTAAAAAAAAAAGTTTCAAAAAAATAGTATTTGCCTTTAACGGAAAGTTTAAAAAAAACATCAATTTGCCTCTTTCTCCCATAAAGCGCAACACGCACGGTTGGTTCTTGAGGTGTGATAAAAGCAAGCATTGCCGGAAAAGAAATATGACCAAAAAGTAAAACTTTGAATAGTAAAACCAGCAACCCACATAAAAAATGAATAAATAAAACAAAAACCCTTTTAAGAGGGCATTGTGAAAGAATGAGTTGTAAATGGTAAATACTCTCTCTTTGACTCTTTCATGTACTGTGTAGGTTTTGTTTTCGGACTTGCAGTGTGTTCGAGAACATAATTAACACTATAACATGTGTAAGCTTTATACTATAACCAACTTTTTATTTTACATTGTGACAGTTGAAACAAAATAAACGCTGCCAAATGCTCTTTTATGGTTCGTTCGGTAAATAGGTTCAAATTAGTGATTTAATTTGAGTTAGTATGATTTAAATTAGGATTTGAATTAGTGATTTGAATTGTTATTTAAATTGACGTTTGAATGTACATTTAAGTTTTAATTTGAGTATGAAATAAAATTGAAATTTGTGCTTGAAAATATAGTGAAGATAATTTTTGATTTATTAATAAATCTAACAAAATCTTAATGTTAATGGTCTTAAAAAATATACAATATAAATCTTGATTTATATTAAATGAAAAAGTTATAATTTTTTTCCTCAAATATAAGAGAGAATTTTAGTTTTTATTGTAACAAAGATATCCGAGTATCAAAAGTTTAAAAGGGATGAGAATTCTGAAAACTTAGATTGTTGATACTCAAATGATTCAGATTTTGAAAAAATCAAGCATATATCCGAAGAAATCTTGATATTCGAATCTAAATTTAAATTTATTAAGTTTAAAAAATGCTTGAACCAAACACACCTTAGAATCCAACCATAAGCCCCTTAGAAATAAGCTGTCTCAATTCCACACGGCTCTGATCAACTCTAGAATCTACCGCTTGGCATAACTTTTTTTTTTAAAAAAATTTTTGGTGAAGAGCTTTTTGTTTAACTTGTTCTTCAACAGCAACAAGTAACAAAAAATAGTGAGATTGGCAAAATATGACATTCTGGCAATCCTTATGCAGCTAGGCACACTAATATTGCTCCGCACGCTGAACTTGAACGTCTTTAAGAAGGATTCAATTTGGACAACTAAACTTCCGGGTATTAAAACATAGCTATCTAATATTATTTTGGAAAAAATCCTTAAACACAGCTTATATATACAGTCTTACAAAGGTAAGGTTCAAACAGAACAACAAACAATAATATGCACTTCAACTTGAGTCCACATGTAGGCCATGAGTACATTCATGGCAATCGTTTTCGGCCTACATTCTAGGTCCCTTTTATCCTCTTCTAATATTATTATTATTACTACCACCACCGCCATTTGTCTGTACAGAAGCTACCTAGTATTTGGTAGCATACTATTTACAGAGAACTTTATAAATCGCTTGCTTGAACCTATTCTGGACGGAAGCTGACCAGATTAGGGAGGGCAACAGACTGAAGCTTCTTGATTCCAGATGCAGTTACTTCACTGGACTCCAAAGTCAATGACCTTAAATTCTTCAGAGGCTGCAAGTGCTTTAACCCGTCATTGGTAATGCGAGAATTCGATATGTTTAGTGATACTAACGTAGTTAATCCTGCATTTTCAACAGATAAACGAGAATACATTAATAAAGAGAAAAGACAACTGAAGAGGCTCATACGTGCAAATTGTAGTCACCGTGAGCTGGTAAGGTCATAAGTTAAAAACCATCCAAAACAATGGCAGAAAATGCTGTAATTTGGCAAGTCAGCTTACAGGTGAAAAGCTTTAATGAAATGCAGCAAATGCTAGAATTTGATTGGAAAAGGATTGATTACTACCAGTCATGTGTAGACATGGGCCCTTAGTATTTTGCCACAATTCACACAAAAGATCATTTTTTCGTTTCATGAAGGCAGGCATCAGAATTAAACATTGAAATAGGGTAACGTTAAAGATTAAAAATTAGGAACCATGAAAAAGAATCAAATTTCTAAATCTAAATTGAGAAATTTGAGAAACATAATAAGTATCATTTCTAGAAACCATGACACCATATCAGAAAGCCGTATCACCAAAACATGAGAGAATTTATTTATGTGGAGATTAGAAATTAATTAAGATATACAGAAAGTACCAGAAATCAATTCCAAGGTCTTGTCTGTCAGGTTGCCGTTTTGTGACAAATTTAGCCGTCGCAGGAATGCAAGACCTTGGATGTGCTTGACACCTGCATCAGTTAACCCTCCACCACATACTTCAAGGGACTGCAGCTTCTTGAAGCCTGTTTGGTGTGGAAAATATAGTGGAGTAACAAAAAATCAGCGATCACTAAAACAACAAAGGAGCTCACACACAAAATCCAATGTGAGCAGTGCAAATGTAAGGTCAAGTTTCTCATATTTTAGTCAATCAGATCATTATTCAAAGAAGACCTGTTTAAGAGAAACCGGGACATTTAGAGTCCGTTTGGTTCATAGATTTGAATAAAAAACTTGAATGAAGATGATTCGAACCGTAATTCGAACCACGAACTAAACGCATCCTCAGTAACCATATAATGTCATATAAAGTAGGCTCACTCACTGATGCAAAACCTAATGCATTGACAGAATAAAAGGGATAAATACAACAATTATCTAACATACAGCGCAAGTAATTCATTCCAGAATCTGTAATACGAGCCCCAAAAAGATCCAGATGTGTCAAATCAGTAAGACCTGCATTCAAAAAGCATCCCCTCAATAACTTTGACATAATAAAGCATATTTGACATTAAATGAGATAATTCATTCAAAGATTCATCACATTGGAAGATGTAGAAAGCTTCCACTATACCATACTTGCATCAGCAAATAGAATAACGAACTCAACGTCTAAGAATTACAAGATAAGAAGTGGAGAAAAGAGCAAAGGCTATGGTAAAGTTAGAGTACATTTTGATCAATAGCATAAATAACACACAATTAAGTTAAAGAAATGATATATCTGAACTAGCCTAAAAATACTTACTGGTAAGAAAAGCAAGTCCTGAGTCACTTATTTGGCGAGTATCCAAATTAAGTGATTTAAGAGAAGCCAATCCAGACAACTTTTTCAAACCATTATCAGTAACTAATGTAAATGACAAATTCAGATTCTCCAAATTAGTCAAACCTGGAAGAGAAGAAGTGAAATATAAATCAGGAAATGCTTTTCGAATCATTTACTACCAGAAAGACATGCTCCAACAATAACAATAGAGCAAATGAATCATCCAGTAAGAATTTAACATAACGATATCCCATATGGTTCCCCAGCATAGAGCCGCTTAATTTATTTCCCAGTTTCCTGTTTGCTGGTGTTCTTTTCTTTTTTTTTTTTTTTTTTTTTTTTGGGGGGGTTGGGGGTGGTTTACACATGGCAAGATATTTGAGATCTCCACTACAGATGAGTCAAAAAGGCCAAAAAAAGTTGGATCACTCAATGAGTTGGTATTAGCAGACAGAAAGAACAAGGCAAAACGCAGCTGAGTTTCCATGAACTGCAACAAATTTTTTGCAGCCTATACAACTTTTTTCTTTTTTTTTTTCCATCAAAAAAATCTTCAGTTCTGATTACAGGTTATCATGTGTAAATGTGAAACAATCTTTTTGTAGCTCAAAACCATATTTGAAACCTATTATTAGCAAAAAGTTGACTGAAGTAATTTACTCACACCAGTAGAGGCTAATAGAATCCTAACCTTCAAGATAACGAAGCCCATTGCTCCCAACCTCAGTATCAGACAATTCCAAACTTCTGAGAAATTTTAGACCTGAAGAAAGAAGCCACAGAATAGGGTTAGAACCTTAAATTTACAGAAAAACGAGTACTTGGAACAAAGTACCCATTGCATGTCCAGGTAGCATGATGAAATAATTGCAATATCATGTAAAACGGACCATTAATACTACAATGCACAAGCAAGGCAATAAACAACATGTTGGCATGATCAAATTGGAGGATTCATATTTTTCAAGAACAATGAAAAAGCGACACTACCGTATAGTGTAATAAAACTCAAAAGGTAAGAACCGTGCAGCAAACCTGTCAAATTGGCAAGCCCCTCGTCAGTTATCTTACAGGAATCCAGGTTCAAACTCTCCAATTTTGTTAAACCTGCAAGACGAAGCACAAATACAGAATAAAATTACAACGAACACATCAGGTAGGCACAGAGAAATCTGAAATATAAAATACAGCAGGTTCCACATGAGTCCCATATCCTTTCTAAAAAGCTAATTTTCTAAAGCTTTGTGAACACGAATGAACGCTAAAAGGTACATCCAGCTGTTTTTGTAATTCTTATGATATATTGGAGCTTATCCGCAGAAAAGGATCTGTTGAAATAGTCCTTTGTGGCTCCAGTGGCAATAGATTGACAGTTATTACTTCAAGAGAACCTCCCATTGAAGTTCAACATCGACCTTCGAGTACCTATCGTGATGTTTGTCGACACTTGCTAATAAGAAAACGAAAACCTTGTGCATATGTACAAGCGCTTAATTCATATTTCTCCTTGTTGAGAATCAAAGAAACCATACAAATTTCTGGGTCGGCTTATATGGTACCTAATCGTATGGCATCCAAGCTATGTAGTTCTATGAAATCAGTAAGAAGTCACGTCCCTCCAGTTTGACTAGGACCATAACTCCTAAATTTCTGTGTGAATCAAGATCGAGCAAGGGAAGTTTACCAATCATCCCATCTTTCATAAACTCTCACTACTTGGATCATATTATAACAGGACTTTAGCATTATGAAGGACAACAATATGCAGTTACACGCAAGTAGATACGAAAGTCTTGCATACGCTTTACTCAAGAAGGAAATAACATGAAAAAGGTAAAAAATGCACAGAAGAGAACACCTTTTAGATGAACCAAGCATGCATCCGTGATAGCATTGAACCCCAGGCTCAATACCTTTAAGTTCTCGAGTCCTGCAGACCATAAATAATTTATAGCAAGCTCAAGTTACCAACCATGGAGGTAGAAAGGAGTCGGCGCATGCTGAAAACCTATAAATATAGAACCAGGTCCAGCGTAATAAATCTAGTGTAATTTACCAGAAAACTTATCACAGCCATAATCAAAGAGATCACATCTGTTAAAATCTAAGTATGCCAGAGCAACAAGAGCTGCACCAGAAACAAGTTTCAAAGTTACTATGATATCACAACATATAAGTTCAATTAATAAGGCTTTAAGGTTTATTTTCAACCTAAAATGAACCCACAAATGACAAAAAGTGACTACACGCTGTCATTCACGAATGATCATTTGCAGCTAGATTTTTTTATATCACCATTGTTGCAATGAAATCTGTTAAACCGAGCACAAGGAAAACCTATGCAGAAAAATTTTAAAGTTTTCTTAATGATTTTTTGCAGATCAACATGGTCTACGCGTCACAGACCAGTAGACCATCGACTATGCAGAAAATATCCGCATTAGGTTCCATAATCTATACGTGAACGACCAGCAGAAGAAGAAGAAGAAGAAGTGAAATGTGACGAGGAACAAATGTATCGATACAAGAATTTAAAATGTGTTCATCTCTTAGGCTTATTTAAGATTTATTTGTGTGTACTAAATTATTTTATGCTTATCTCCCTTGTTCCCTCTTCTCTCTAAATATTCTTCTTCTTCTCTATCCCTATCTCCGTCTCTCCCTTTCTTTAATCAATATTGGTCTTACATCAGAAAGCAAACCTGAAATAGAGTCCAGACTTGCAGCAGTAACGTTGCATCCCTCCAAGTTTAACGCATTTAGCTTGTGCAAGCCTGCCAAGAATAACACAAATGAAGATACAATAATTGCAGTCTAATGGAGCGAAAGAGCGGACAGGTGACAAGTAAATAACCCAAGCATCCATAAGTCAGAGAAAAGTGTTAATCCCGTTAATGACCAAACTAAAGTAATAATATTAAGTACACAAAGCCTCGTTTTTCAAATTATTAACAACTTCAATTTAGTTTTTATGGGTTTCTTCCGTTATTAAATGCGAGTATGAAGAGGCAACATTGATAGCATGAAGTTCCCTATGGGATGTAGGCATGTGAGCTGGCTTGTATCCTTGCTACTTCTCATACTCTTTTGACATAACCATTGACATTTCCTTCTCTTTTTCCAACATTAATAGCAATGAAAAAAAAATTAAATTAAATTAAATTACCTTTCAAGTATGAAACTCCAACATCAGTAATATTACTGTTGGCAATTTGAAGCTCCTTCAGATTTGTAAGACCTGAACATGAAAACGATGATAAACTTGAAATATGTTTACATGCAATGTGGTCTTCAAATTACTGCATTTTTTCCACATAGGTTGATCAACTCATTGATAACACTAACATTTATTATTTCATTATTTACCTGAGAGAGACTCCAAGTCTGAATCGACAACGCATTTACAACATCTGATGTTAAGCCAACTGAGCTTCATTAACCCTGTACAAAGTTGGGAGTAGTAATTATGGATGGGCATTTGTTCCTCTCTTTGTTTTGAATGCAAAGGTCTTAAGAAACGTCTCAATAAAGATTGAAATGAAGAAGTTATGACATTTTTAAGTTTGAGTTAAAGACAAAGAAAAAGTAAAAAGTGAATAGTTTTTACTATAGCAAATGAATTTGTATTGAGAATGATGGAACACCGGTTTGGGTTTGAACTGAATTTTTGGGTCTAAACTACGGTTCCCAAACAGGCTCTAAAATGAATATAACCTTCAAGGAGGCAAAATTCAAACCCATCTTTCCCTAAAAGGAATCATTTACTGTCGCGAACAATTGAAAACGAAAACAATCTATCCTAGTTTCATCATGTGTAGGGTGAACCGTGTCGAACTTGAAACATTTTATGAGTAATGAAAGAGAAAAATTGACATCAATACCATAGATCAGTCTCAATGAATAGCAGTAATATCTAAGACCACAAAATTATTCAGTTTGAGACAATGGATCCAAATTCAATTGTCAATAAAAAAAAGCACAGGGACAAACCTTTAATGTGAATAAATCCACCATGAATCCCTGTACACCTCTCCAAATCCAACTTTTCCAAGTTAACTAAGCCTGAAAGGGCTTGCATTCCTTCAGCGGTTACTGCATTGCTCCGTTTTAGACTCAGAGAGGTCAAATTTGAAAGACCTAAAGAACAAAGTTATCGTACGTATCCATCAGAAGTTCTTCAATTGATTCTTCACAAGTGATTGCTACCTTCCAGTAACAGATGCAGGAGGTAGGCATGCAGGTTATACAATGAAATTATAAAAGTGTATTAGACAAGAACAGAACAGCAAAAAGACAGTATTACCTCCGATGTGTTTAAGCCCAAGTTCTGAGAATTGATCACAACAATTCAAAACTAACTCTTGAAGGTTCGTGCAGTATTTCAGACAGGCCAAGCCTGTATTTGTAACACTAGAACCAGAGAGATCGACAGAAAGTAAGGATGTTCCTTGTGAAGAGATAACATCCATCCAACTATCCTTCACACCGGGATATTCACCCAAACAGACATCCTGCCAAAAATAAAAAATTAAAAAAATAAAAAACTGATGACGTCCCCTCCTGATAAGAATTATGTTTAACAAAAAGTAATCAACTTGTCAAATCCAAGCTTTCTCACGAAATATCACCTGGAGAGCACAGTCACTGAAAGCTTCAAGAGAAACATCGGTAAGACAATGAGAATATACTAATTCATTGAATATTTGCTGGCTTACATCCCTTGGCAGCATTGAAAATGAACGATATCTCCCAATATTCTGTCACAATGATTCACATGTAAGACCAAACAAAACGAAATACACACACAAACACACAGATAGTTGCAACCAGAAAGCAACTACCTCACGAATGCTCTGTATGCACAAATCCAAAAGACTTGGGCAATTGCCTCCTCCTAGCTGACAATCAACAGCGGGTTGACATGAGGCTCCCAGCCATTTTGAACTACCACTTTTACAATATCTTGCCGAGGTCATCCGAGGTAAAGCATCTTCTATAACCTGTTGGTCTCTCTTCCGTGAACAAACTCCCCCCATCAAGTACCGGTATAGTGGATTATTGGTCTACCTCATCAAATGTTTAAATCAATAATATTAGGGCCCTTGCCTTGACAAAAATTAGCCCATGTCCACTCTCTTTACCCTGAATGAAAAAAGACAAGAGGCTTAAGATATTTGGAATTGCTCCAAGCTCAACAAATTCCTAAAGGCAAATCCATACTCAAAATCCGTATAAACATAAGAGATGTCTTGAATTAGTAGAAAAATTACAGAAAAGCTTACAGAACAAACTATGAGGAATGACTGATAATTGGTAAAGAAAACTCCAGAAAATGCTAGCAAAAACCAAACAAAGCATTTAAGACATAATGCTCTGATAATATCTACCAACATGTTATCTAGTTATTATTCACCATACCCGATTCATTTCACACTGAAAGAACATACTGGCGCCATTTACTTGTATTCATACCGATGGCCATTGCACGCAATCCGGTAAGCAAAAAAAAATCCAGTTAATTAGCAAAAAGTCCAATGAATAAGCAAGCATTCCAATTAATTAGCTAAATAAGGCTTTGTAATACATCCCAAATCGAACAAAGACTTAACTTGAAGCTTTTTTCAAAACCCAATTCATGAACATTGATAGGTTATAGTCTTAAATTCTGATAAAAAAAAAGAAAGCTATTTTTCTTAATTAAATGCATACAAGGTTACAAACAACAGCAGTAAAACAATTCAAGCTCAAAAACGAAAAATAAAAGAAATATGATGGTCTTTTTTTTTTAAAGGGAAAATGTACTCTCAAACACAAATAGATGAAAGTGATTGTACAGCTTTGCTCAAAAATTTCTTACTGGCCAAACAAACATTGGAGAATAGGACACCAGAAAAAAGCAACACAAGAGTTCATCTCAGTTTCCGAGGGCTAAAGAAAACATAAAATTCACAACCCAAAATCAAAAATTAAAAAAATAAACCCAAAAAAAGGGGAGAGCCTGCTAAGAAATACACAGCTTATTGGCTTCACATCATTTCCCCAAAAAATATTAAAATTAAAACATTAAAAAAAAAA
>CAMOHE010043188.1:0-12295 GCA_946598075.1 Artocarpus hirsutus
TTATCATTATGAACCTTTTTGGGTAATGTTGCACCTCCGTTCACTCAATCATTTTATTATTTCCGCTACATTTGGAACCAAAATCAACTTTTTGAGTACAAGAATTTGTATTCTCAAATCATATCATATGAATATTAGATATAATATTAAATTTTGAACCTATATTAACAGTCATCTTATGGCCTACTTATAAGCACCTTGGAAGGATCCTTGGCAGCTGCAAATGGTAACTGGTTTTAACACCTCACACTTTTTGTTCTATGATTAAGAAAGGTAGAATGCATATTCCACGAGTATTGCCTCGAAAGCAAGTAGAATTTTCATTGATTATCCATTGAAGTAAACAACACAGGTAGAAAAAGGGCAACTAAATTCAAGTCATTTATTTTCCAGTATTGATGCCAGACACTTCCATAGCGGTTTCACAAGTCACATTTTACAAGAACGACACTATGCTTATTTATAGGACATCTATTTGCAAATTATTTGATTCCTTGTGTTTTTTTTTCCTTTCTCGGTAAAAGTGAAGCGAAAAAACAAAACCAAGTGAACAAATATATCTTATCAAAATATTTTGAAGACGTGGTTATGACGTGTCTGGCATGAACCATGTGCAAACTTCCATTTGATGCTTCTTTTTTATCCATTCCCAGTCTGAGAAGCTCTTCACTTTCTGCCCATAATCCATTCCAAGTACTTCTCAACCATGTCTAGCCCACAAAGCTCCTTCACAACTGGCATAGTAGCAGGAACATCCATTTGGAACATCAAATCCGAATCATCCATGCCACTCCATGAACGAAGCTGTTTTCTTGCCTCTTTGATGGCGGCCCTAGTAGCGCAATGAACGGAAGATGCTAGAAGCAATGGCGGCTCCCCAGAAGCTGTACAACAACATATTTTGGTTCAGCTTGTTGACCATGATATATCAAAGTATAATATGCTAGTACAATGGGTACTCTTGTTAAAATATTCACTTGTGATGCTATAGCCACAACATCATTCAGTTTCTTTAATTAAAACCAAGGATACTTGACAAAAACCTCACGTGTGTCTGGTTAAAATGTAAGAATATACCTTCTGTTCTAAAACATGTTAAAAACTAGAAGTTATCTTGTGTTTTTCTCTAATAAAACAAAACGCACCAATGAAGTCAGTCAAAATTAACTATGAAAAAGACACTCTTACCCCAATGAAGCAAATGATGGTTGTCTCCGAGAGAAACTCAAAAAATTAAGTTAGAGCTTCAATTTTTCCGGCATTTGAGAGTTGTCAGTTTTTAATTTTTAATTTAAAAAGAAGTTTTATTTTTTCTGATACCAGACAAAGTTGTCCTTAAAATTAAACACAGCTCTTTTTCTTTACAAGGCAAAAAAAGTCTTTTCGCATAATCAATTTTCACTAAATCTGGCAGCATATTTGATTAAACGCATGGAAGGTTTTGGTTACTATCCGTTACTAATCTAAATGGCAATAGATACTTTTTCTGGTTCAATTCCAATGCAGTCAAATCAAATTATACATTTTGACTTCTTTCAACTATTTTTCCAGCAAGATTTGTGTATGAGTTGCGTAGAGATATTCTCGGATGGTGCTACAAAACACCAAAGTTCACTTGATGAAGAGACGCACCTTTTGAAGAGAGAACACGATCTTTGTGATGTCCACTGTTCATTACTTCAACATTGAACTTTTTCGGTATGGTGTCCAATGTAGGAATCTTGTACGTCCATGTACCTTCAGAAACTACCAATCCATTAGAATTAGTCAGGTATTCTTCAAGCATGAAAAACCCAATTCCTTGTACAAAAGCTCCTTCAATCTGCAAGAACCAGCCAAAGCTTAGATTAAATACATCAATGGTGAATACTGTTAATTTGGTGAACGAAACAAAACTTCATCCAGGGTATGAATCTGTTGGCAATTCCATAAGAGTTTTTGCGCAATAAAATCTTATATATTTGCTGCAACAAGATATAGATTTTAGCATGATACTTGTTTCAGAGGAATGGTATAAAATCATCTTGCCATAACACTTATTTTGTTTTGCAACACGTCCTTTTCTTTTCTTTTCTTTTCTTTTTTTTTGGCGTCCTCCTAAACACATTAACATAATTCAAATAAGATTTGATCCAACTATGAGCAGAACCCCGAGCAGATATTCACTGGAATGTTTATCTAAATTGTACACACAATATCAGGCTTACCTGTCCCAGATCCACCGCCGGGTTAAGACTTTGTCCACAGTCATAGATTATATCCACTTGCAAAATTGTGGTTTCCCCAGTCAGAAGATTTACCTCTACCTGTGACGAGATAGATGCGTTCAGTATTATTATTATCATTTTTTTTTAAACAAGAAACAGAGATATTGATATATTGATAAGCTCTTGGAGAGAAGACATTTTGATTTAGCTTGTGTTATTTTTGGATTGGGGTTGTCTGGTTTAGAGAATTGGCTTCGGTCAGTCTTGGTGTGTTGTGATAGATTCTTAGAGTAGTCCTACACAGAATATACTTTGTATTTTTGTTTGCATTTTTTTGTTTTTTGATGGATCTCTCAACCATCCAATTTTTTGTATAATTTTCATTCAACTAATGAAAATCCGTTTCTTATCAGAAAAAAAAAAAGCTCTTGAAGTCTTGGGAGTCTTTTGGGGTTGTAATTAGAGCAGAATCGTAGAATATTTGATAATATTGAGGAAGACGGCGAGGCACTTTGGGATAAGATTAGATATTGGGTAGCTTCATGGGTTCATCAAAATAATGAGTTTTGTAAACTTATGTTTTCTGATCTTATGAGGAGTTGAACCCTGTTTTTGTAAACCAACTCCAATTTTTTTGCCTCAAGGGAACCTCTTCCTTTCGGCATTGTAAATAATCTTTCAATTAATATAAAGTTTCTTGTTTCAAAAGGAGGAAAAAAGAAACAGATATATTGAATATCAAGAAAGGATACAAACATGGGGAAGAGATTTCCTCAGAGAATTAAAAACGATAGATGCCTTCAGTATGACAAAGTGGAAAGATAATTCTAGTATCCCATTACGGGCTAGTTGTAGCTTTGATCAAAAAAATTAAGAAAAAATGCCCAATTAAGAAATAAGGTCTGTCAGTAAGGCTTACCTCACTCACTGCTGTGCCGTAGTTTAGGTATCGGATAGAAGAAAAATCAGGGACATAATATGAACTTGCTGATAAGTTCACAGATTGCAACTGACCCTGCAAGAGAGATGGTGAAAAATATTCCCACTTAATTCGATTAAAAATTAGAAGCTACTATCAAAAGGAAAATGCATCAGATTCAGTTTTCCAATTTGGTCAGGGATTGACAATTTCTCATGTAGTTATTCAAGAACCCAAGAACAACATATGGTTAACAAGCATGATGAGTTCAGAAACATAATATAAAGATAAGTTCAATAGTCAGTGATCCAGAAAATGAGTGCTACTGACTATGCACTGATAAAATGTACTATGATTGAGACGTGTCACTCCATAAGTTAGGAGGATGACTTGTACAAGTGTTGTGATTGTTACAAGATAAATAAACAGAAACATCAAACTGGATACCTGAGCAATAAGCATTTCCCATGTGACAGATCCCATTTGCTTCTGCAAACTTTCCTTGAGAGGAGATAACCTCTCAACCAGGATATTGCAACACAGTCTGACCGCCGCACAGCTTGCCTCGGATGTTGTGCTCCCAGCAGTAAATCCCCCTTGAATCAAGCTCAATGTATCAGCCTGTATGACACGCACTTTATCCAAGAGGTGTTCAGCTCCGTTGCAATCGAGCGAACCAAGAGCAAAAGCCGCCATCTGTTTTACCTTCGTCCAAAGCCCCTGGCCCAGCTCAATCCCCCCTACTTCAACAACCACAGATCCATCCGATAGAATGCTTACTTTCCCTGGAGTTGCTCTCAGAAGCACTTCGTGCACAATAGGTACTCTTGATATGCCTCTTTTCCGCCATATATTACAAACATTAAATTCGATCACCTTTTGAGTTCTTTGGTTAAAGCTAGCAGACATGGCCAACTTATCCCATATCGAAGGCAAAGTGTACTCTAGAGCTTCTCCGGCACTATCCTCGTAAAAAAATCTAAGGCTGTTGTGCGTGTGTAGATTTTTGTACCTAACATAATCAACTTCCATCGAAAGGAAAGATGCAACATGCTCAATTATAGCTTCAGCAATATACGACGCCTGTACTTCTCCAGGCCCCCGCATCGCAGACTTACTTGAATGATTTGTTTTGCATACCTTTATGTCAAAGGAGAGAGCGCCCCAGTCATACTTCTTAAGCGCACCTAACATATTCGATGGCATAATTGGACTAACATCCTCAGACATTCCTGCGTTGATCAATATTTCTAGTTGCAAAGCTGTAATCTTCCCATCCAACTTAAATCCAACACTGTAAGTTATTTTCATGGGATGCCTTCCTCCTGCCATTATCATATCAGTCTTGCGATTGACATATATCCTGACAGGGCGACTTAATTTATGCGCTGCAAGTGCACATGCTGTTGCAACCTGAATCACCATAGAAGCAACAAAGAATTTTTACATGTATATTAAACTACAGAAAATCAACTCAGCAGAGAGAGATGGCACACATAAGAGAGGGTTAACTAACATTTACTGAGTTTTGTTACATGTAGCATTATTCCATGGGTTATACCATGCCCTTGAATAATCTAGGTTAGATATATATTAACACATTAAAGAACAGAGAGGAATATGAAATTAGGCTAATTGAGTTTGGATTTTTTTTGTCTATGAAGGACACCATCCTCTTTGGCTATTAATTATGCGAAGGCATTTTGGGGAAAATATTGCAAAATTAACCTTGGAGATTCAAATAGTTATAGCCTAACAAATCATCAACCATAGACTGAATGAACTCGTCCATTAATCGATCATCTTTTTTTAATGCTTAAGAACAAGTGATACATTTTAATGTTGCTTTTGTGTGTGTGTGTGTGTGTGCGCGCGTGCGTGTATGGATAGCCAAAACTGATTATAAAAGTAGACCTGGAAAGACATCAACTGATAAGTGACACAAGAGTAACACCCACAAGATATGAAAACAAGGAACAAACCTCAATGTACTGGCATTTAAAATTACTACAGGTTTTCTAAGTTTTAATCTTAAACTTTAAACTTAGAAAACTTAAAGCTTTTTCTAACTCAAAACGTACCGGCATTGCCTTAATGGCCTTTCCACCAAAGCCGCCTCCAACCCTTCTTGCGATAACACGAACGTTATGTTCAGGTACACCCAAACATTTTGCAATACAACTGCCTGCAAACTCAGGACACTGGATTGAACTATAAACCGCTATGCAGTTGTCTTCATCTGGTACAGCAAGTGCAGTTTGTGTCTCCATGTAGAAATAGTATTGTGAACCAAGTTTGAGCTGAATGTCATGAAAAATTAAAGCACACATGTAACCATGTGATAGAGAATAGCTCTGTAACGATGCTGCATTGCTGGGAAAAATATGAGCATGTTCATTACTATTTTCTATACCATCTAAGTTGGCTCATTGATCCCCTCCCCCCTCCCCCCCCTCTCTCTCTCACTCACACACACACACACACACGCGCGTGCGAATAGAAAACACCAAATTAAAGAAGAAATATAAATAGATTATTAAGTCCCTCAGCAGAAATAACCGTGTAATCCGCTTCAGCCATTCCTTTTGATGCATCACTTATTTGATTGATCCTCTCTCTCTCTCTCTCTCTCTCTCTCTCATGCACGCACACACACTCAAATAGAAAACACCAAATTAAAGAAGAAATATAAATATTTCATCAAGTACCTCAGCAGAAATAATCTTGTAATCAGCTTCAGCCATTCCTTTTGATGCATCACCAACCTGTTTCGGATAAAGGAAAGGAGGAACGTTGATGAAACTAGATCTTCTAACAGCCTCTTCAACGGTTAAAATGGGTGGCTCTAGATTCTCCAATCCATAATCGACCACGGCTAACTTTGCAGCCACGTCGGCGTGTTTCTGTGAATCTGCAACCTAACAAAGTTGTTTTGATCAGCAAATTAGACAAACCCCAATGGCAAAAGTCAATTTTCCTACCAGTCAATGGAGAAGAATCCACTAAATAACTAGATGATATTCACCCCGGGGGGTAAGTTACCACAATGGCAAGACGCTGGCCTGCACACAAGGTGAATTCATCGGCAAACAAAGGTTCTGTACCAAAAATAGTCTTGGACCCCACGTTCTCCCCAGCTTTAGGGATGTCTCTAAAAGATATAAGTTCAACTACGCCATCCGGTCGTTCTTTAGTTTTGAACTTTATACTCTTCACTCGTGCATAAGGTTCAGTGCTATAAATAAATGCTCCATATAAGCAATCAGGTGGTGAAGGTATGTCATCTACGTACACAGCCTCACCTACATAAATGATTGCCATGAATGAAACAAGAACTTCAACAAAGAAAAAAGTATTCAAGCTTAGCTCCATAACAAAATATCATCAAACAAAAATATAATATTGGAATGCTTTCTTGCAGAAAGTTCCTTAGAGAGGAGAGAGAGAAAGAGAGACACACACCAATTAGACACAAAGTTAAGCTAAAATAAACATAATCGATCTTAACAACAAATGAAAGACATATGTAAGTTAATTCATATGTTTTCATACTTGCAAAGCCTTTCATGCAACTAGTCAAGTCTCAAGCAAAAAATATTGTTTTGCGTTTAATTCAGTATACAAACCAGAAGCTTGGATAGCTGCTCCAGACTTTGTAATTGGCTTGCCAACTGGATAATATTCTTCGGTCATTTCAATAATCTGCTTCCCAGATGACAATAAAGTTGGAATTTTGTCATGAAAAACCCGACCATGATTCTCTCCTAACTTGGAAGCTTTGGCCAACAAAATACACCCATTAGTGTCGGCCGTTATATTAATGAAGGGCCTAAAGAACTCAAAAAGAAAACCTACAGCTAAGCTTGACCTATAAGCTGGACTCACAGTACCATCCTCGGGGTCAATAGTTGATCTTACTAATTTAGTAGCTTCATATAAAACTTCAACGCTTAGCACTTTCCCAGTTAAAAATTCCTCAACCTTTCTTGCTCTGATTGCATGTTTAGTCCCATAAGCACCGAATGCTAGCTGACAGTGATTGACTACGATTTCATCACAAGTTTTGCTGGGAGAAACTTGAGCCAAGAAAGCAGCATTTAGATAAGCCAATGCATTTCCAAGCGGTCTTGGTGCAGCTCGATAGGTTTCAAAAAGCAATATGCAATTGTCTTTCTGAGAAAGGTTTCTAGCTGATTCCCAGTTTGGAATTTTGATGCTTAGAAGTACACTATTGAAATCTAATGGTGGCCCTTTTAGAAACGCCTCCAGTGAAATCTTTTCACATTTGGGGCCAGTCATCACCTCTACCATGGAATCCACAGCAAGAAGTATTGTAGCAATATCCGAAGGAAAACATTTTCTTTGTGCCATCACCAAATTTCCCCCTATGCTAGCTGTATTCCTGATGAAGTGTGCAGCAATTTTTTCCATATGGTTGGAAAGCTTCTTGAATACCGTCTCGCCTCTTGAGACTAACTCACCTTGAATGTCCTTCTTTAGGGCTTCAATAACCTTGGAGATTGTTGCAGCAGCTCCAATGTCTAACCCTGTTGGATCCATCCTAATTATTGAGAGTTCAGGTATGTTATTGAGGTCGATGTATCTTTCATAGCGTTCTATTTCCTTGTAATAACTGCTCCCCGTGTTCCCAGCTACTAATTTCGTCTCTTTCCCCTTTTCAAAATCATTAGCTTGTATTAGGTCTTTAAGCTCCTCGACATTAGAAGGAGAGTGCCAACTAGACAGTTTAGAATCCAAAGACAAGGCGGCTTGTATTTCCTCTTTCAAAAATTCAGGAAATGTACATATCTTACTGTTCCTGTTATAAACAGGTAACCTCTTTATCTTTAATTCCTTACTCTCTTCCTTTTTCCAAAAGGAGTTAAGACCCAAATCCTCTATGTCAACGTCAGCTGCAAAGCTCTTGCAGGCATCGGCGATGGATCGGTACCCGGTACATCGGCAGAGATTTCCTGCGATGGCCTTTTCAGCTTCGTAAACGGTTAGCTTAGAGAACTCCGGAGGAGGGTCCAACTGATTTTTTTTTTCAGCATTGACAAGAGCTGAAAAGATTGAAACACACATTCCAGGAGTACAAAATCCACACTGAGAGGCATGGAAACCAGTTATTCTCTGGTGGATTGGATGAAAACCATCTTTGCTGTTCCCAAGGCCTTCAGATGTTGTAATTGCACATCCATTTATACTGCAAAGGAGAGTAAGACATGAACTTGCAGTAAAATCCTCAACTTTGCCATGGACCGGGTCATACTTGGATAGCACCACAATGCAAGCACCACAACCACCTGGAACCATAAATCCTATACTACTTCAATAAATAGATCAAAATGATGAAAATCAATTAGACAAAAATGAAAAATATTGACAAGTCAACGGACGAATTAATCATTCAAAAATAGTATTGATTCTACCCTTTATTTGGTTCTCAGAGGGGTGGCCAACCAAATACTTGGGATTGCCATTGGGTGGAAGCCCTTTAGAAGGAGAATTTTGGGACCCAGTTGTTCGTTAACACTCATTCAATCGGTCTTGGAAGAATTAAGGCTACATATGTTTTTGCTTAAAATGCGTTATTTAATGGCGGAGAAATTGGAGAAGGCTATGGGAGATTCCTTTGAGGATGGAAGTGATGAGGCCGGTCATTACTACTTAGTAGCATGTGAGTCGGAGGAGACACTAAAGGAGAAAGGGGGTCCGGGAATTGGAAATTTAGTTGCAAAATTAAAACGTTATTGGCCTAGTAATTGCGGCGATTTCCTTTGAAGCCTAATTCGCTTTTGGCACAAAGTCATCGAGAGTAAACATGGGTGCGGGTGCAGGGAGAGTGTGTGGGTTCCAGGAGAGGTAGCGAGGTTTCCCCTCATATGGATGTCCTTGGAAGGGTGAAAGTGAAAGTGTTTAGTTGGCTGCTTGTTCTTGGTAAGTTAACACTCATGATCTATTGCTCTGCAGAAGACCCTTATTGTCCAAGTCAATTTTTAGATGTTCATATCAGATGTGTTAGTCTCTTCTCCCCTGACCGGTTTCAATGCGAAAGGGAGAAAATTGGAACTATGTTAAAGGTAAAACTTCTTCACATCAAAGAAAAACGTACCCATATGGAAGGTCCATTATTTCTGGCTGACTGATTATTCTCATACACCACAAAAATAACAAAAAGTAGCACAACCCACATACAATAAATGGAAAAAAGAAAGAATACCCAACATTTTTGGTCGATTAATTATTGTGCTACAGCAAACAGACAAGAAAAACAAGCACAACCCACGTAGGAGCAACAAACAAGTAGTGAATTTCCATAATTATTGAGAGAGAGAGAGAGAGAACCTTCACCGCAGCTGAGCTTGACACTCTTGAAGCGAGTCCGAGTACGCAGGAACTCAAGCAAAGTTGTTGAAGGATCCACAGATGAAAGCTCAAACCTCTCACCATTAACAGCAAAAACCAAACTACTGCTTCTTTTTCTCGTTTCTGTTCTCCCCATTTCCCCAATACTGAGGAAGACACCTCACAGAACAAGAAGTTAAGAGTATCTACTCTACAGAGCAATGAATTCTCTTCCTATCTGGCTATATTGTATCAGTTATTCTTTTCTGCGAATGGACAAGATCAGAAGTCAACCACAACGTGGAAACAAAATGTTTTTTTTTTTGTCATTGTGTTGCAAGGGAAAATAAATTAAAATTTATATTACATATTTGTTAAATTATTAATATTAAAATATATTAAATTTATTAATAAATTAAAAATTATTTTTATATCTTTTTAAACATAAATTATAATTTTATTTTTTTATTAGATTAAAATTTAAGTGTATATTTAAACATTAATTCAAATAATAATTTAAATTATTAATTAAAATTTTAATTTAAATTATATAATTTAAATTACATCACTAATTTAAAACTATTTATCACACAGACCTCCTATGTCCAGTCATCAGTGGCATCTCGCCTAACGTCAATTAGCACAACATTTCATGACACCAGGGGAGGCCACATTCCCAAAACGACTGCATATCAATGTTTGGTCATTTTCAACAAAGACACGTGAGGTGATTTTCTTGGTTGTTGCTGAAAAAGTAATTTAAGGCAGGTGTCTCTTTTTTCGGTTTACCAGATTTAAGCATTGCCGTAGAAATTTCTATCTATATGCTAGGAGCCTTAAAGCGGCTAATCCCAGCGGTTGGGATGGGGGAGGCGATTTGGGTTGGATGGGGGCAGGGAAACGTGGACAAGTGTGAAAAAGCATAAAGCAGCTAACAAATGTTTTTCCTTTTTTACCCTTTTCTTTTTCTTTTTTTTTTTTTAAGTTCCATTTGCGTTTCATTGATGTTCTTTCTTTCGTCTTTTTTGCTCTTCCTATTGAGCACTAAGAGAGTCTCAAAGCCCCTTTTGTCACTCTTTATTTCTAAGAGTGCATTTGATTAAAGTATTTTTTAGACTCAATAGATTCAAATTTAGATTTAAGTATTAAAAATCTTCAAATACTTGTTTGTTTTTCGAAAATCTAAATTAAATAAGTATCAAGAATCTAAGTTTTTAAAATTCTGACTCCTTTAAACTCTTGATACTGGGTCCATTTGATAAATGAATTTGAATTTATGATTTGATTTGAGTTGTGTGATTTGAATTAAGATTTGAATTAGTGATTTGAACTATTATCTGAATTAACATTTGAATGTGCATTTAAGTTTTAATTTGAATATGAAATAAAATTGAAATTTGTGTTTAGAGGGATGGTGAAAAAAAGCTTTTTGATTTATTAACAAATCTAATAAAATCTTAATGTTAATAATTCTAAAAAATATACAACATGGATATTAATTTATTCTTTTATTCACCAAGAACACAATGAAAATAGAATCATCTTAATTGGATATCAAATGAAGAAGTTATGGTTTTTTCTTCAAATATAGGGGAGAGAATTTCAGTTTTTGTTAGCAAAGATATCCGAATATCAAGAGTTTAAGGGGGTCAAAATTCTAAAAACTAAGATTTTTAATACTCATTGGATTTAGATTTTGGGAGAAATAAACAAGTATCCAAATGATTCTTCATTTAATATCCAATTAAAGTGATTCTTTTTTCATTGTGTTCCTAGTGAAGAGAGGAATAAATTAATATCCATATTGCATTTTTTTAGATCATTAACATTAAGATTTTAATAAATTTGTTAATAAATCAAAAAACTTTTTTCACTACCTCTCCATACACAAATTATAATTTTATTTCATATTTAGATTAAAACTAAATGCACGTTCAAACATTAATTCAAATAACAATTTAAATCATTAATTCAAATCCTAATTCAAATCATACAACTCAAATTAAATCACTAATTTAAATTTATTTATCAAACAGTCCTTAAAGTTTCTCCTTTTATATTTCTTTGGATAAAAGTTTGAACATGGAATGACAATATTTCACAAAGAACAGCCACGCTTTTCGGCCCGATCGGCATAGACGACCCAGCTGCCTCGAGTTGAGATATGTCGTGATGCATGTAGCTTACCAGTTGTAAATGAGATAAATCAGCTCATATAAAAAATCATGAATGGTTTAAATTAAATATTGTATATTTCTCTCCTTAAAATAAAAAGAAAAATCCTAACAAAAAAAAAAAACAACACACAGTTTTCCCTCCTCTAACACAAAGAATGAAAGGAAAACAAATACAAATAAAATACAGAAACATCAGTATTTGATCAAAAATCAAATTGCTGTGACGCCTCGGGGAGGGGGTCAGTAGTTTTAGGTAACTAAAATGAAAATTAATGTAAATAGGGAGGAAATAAATAAAGACATGTAGAAAATAAATAAATTAAGTAGATTTCTCATTTAAAATAAATATCTTCATAAATAAATGATATCATCGATAGTCACCATCACGTAAATGCTACAAAGGTGGGGCCGAGATCTTATTCTCATTCACCATCACATGGAAGCTAGCCACGAAGGTGGGTATGAAACACCCGTTATTTTAACGGGTATGATTTTTGATAAAATCATATAAATAAATATGTCACTTTAGTATTCTTACTAAGTCTCCGTAGTAAATATTTTAAATCTACCTATCACTTACTTCTACCAACCTTGTCCCACTACATTAATGCTCAATTAAATAGCATCCTTATCATTTAGAGACA
>CAMOHE010043191.1:7256-17905 GCA_946598075.1 Artocarpus hirsutus
TTATTATCCCAATAATAATGATCGACTAGGGATAATTAAGAATATAATTCAATTTTCACCTAAGAGTTTTACTATCAAGTCACATACTTGATGACCTTAGGCAGAATTAACTATTCATAAAACAATAATAATAATGAAAATGCCTCTTTATTAATAAAATACAAATGTAATGAAGTCAATATGTGGTCATTACATAATTGGCCTAGGGCACATCACTAACACGAAGAGCACAATCTCAATCCCCAAGAGCTTGGCTAATCTATCCAAGGTGCTCTATAGGGTCCCTGTTGGCCACAATATGAACTATCTCCTCCTTGGGTGAGACACATACTCGAGTCAGATTATCAGAGCCTACAAGTAGGCAGTCACTCATCACAAGAAGCCAACAGATGGCAGCATTGTCGCCATCGAATGGAGACCAATCCACTAGCAGGGGCCATGACACATGTCATTTACCTTTTGACAGGCCTTGATGTGACACATAGGTCATGGGCAAAACCTATCTAACACCCGATTCAAATGGCAACCTATAAATAGAGTGCATTTACTGCAGCCTGAGGCCAACGTGCTCTTTCCCAACTAACTAGCTCTCGTTCTCTACCGAGCAGCGCCTGCCTTGAGCGTCGAAGAGCCCTTGTCCATTATCGTACTAGTGTCCCCCTTGTACCTTTGAAGCATCACTCCTCTTGCTTTAGGTACACCCAAGCAGGCCAAGATGAGCAAGAAAGAGCCATCCGACCACCGTGCACAGTCACACATAGTGTTGAGTCTCCACCATTCACTGGTAAGCATCAATAGAGATCATAAACTTAACTTAACATAATATCTCCCCGTAGGTCGAGAGGTTCGTACGATGCCTTTAACTTGTCTTATCTTACTTGATTACTTATCTTATGTATATGCTGTATAACTTACTACATAGCATCACAAACTATAAATCATAAACATGCTTAACTGAAAGTGAGTAAGTAGTATAATTTAATATTGCTTACATCATATACTGCACATGACATAATGATAACATAGCAAGACATGACATGACAAAATCATAAATCATAATCATAACATAATTCAACATAGCATATCTTGAGGTGACATAACATGACATGGCAATACATGGCATGCCATGACATGACTCAACATAATACAACATATTATATATAGCATGGCATAACAAATCACTGGTTATGCATTTCATAATTTTTATGGAAACATATAAATATTTTATTTCAAACTGTTTATACTGTAGGTAAGATTCATACTTCTTTGATTCTAAGCTAAACTGTTCCAATTATATCTCACTGATTCTACAGCCTTGGAAGCATCCTTGAAAAAGGTCTTAATAGGAACTTTGGATATCTAACATGATAGTTAGAGACTACCAATGCGTTGGAAAAATTGTTCTGAACTCTGTTACTTTGATCTATATTGCCTTAACCTACATTTAATTGGTACTAGATGATTTCTAATGGAGTACAATTAGCTCAACGGAGGGCACCATCACATTTAGAACATCAAAACAAGTCAAGAACTAGTCTCAGATCACTAATTTGGGGTTGGGAGCATAAGACCTAAGGTGCACCACAGGCTGGCCACCCGTGGCAGCACGTGGCGACGTGTATGACGGCTTTGATCGTCAACTAGTGGCAGTGTTTCTGTTCCTAGTAGATTTTGACCTCCTGAGTTCAATAATGGCATTAATTTTACCAAAATCGGCATCTACCTACACATAAACTCCCCTGAGGCAGAAATGGAAGTTTCAGATCTTAGCTTTCCAGTGGAGACACCATGAAATTGACTTGGGCATTTCACTTGGTAGAGTCCTCTAAATCTTTTCCTTGGTGGTGCACCTCAACATTATCAGAATCAGTGAAATCAAGGTGGCAATAGGTGATCGACAATGATAGCTTCAAGTCTTCATCAACCAGCGGTGTTTCGTGAAATTAGGAAGGGAAAAAAGGTTCCCTGCATTGTTTTGAACCTAATGATGGATCCAATTTGCCTCAACACGGCTGGAAATGTCAAGATTGGCATCCCTTATAGTGGCAGCAATAGGGGATGTTTGATCTACAACCGATGATAGCTATTTGCCAAAATTGATGGAGGGAATCTACTCCTCCCATCGATCTGAGTGTTTTGGCATCGACAGTGTGCCTCACTACTACCTAAAATTGCGGGATCAATAGTGATAAAGACGGGACGCCTCTTTCAAGCTATTCAGGTTCGAATCAACTGGAAAGATTGGTGCCCTTTTTTATCTCATCAATTTGAGTCTATAGACACTAAAATCATGTCGATCGATGGTCTGACGATGGAGAAATCTCATAGAAAAGAAAGTAGGTTTTTGTAGTTTTGAGCGACGAGTGCAGGCTCTGCGGAGTTATGGCTGACACAATACGTCCTTGGACTTAGCTTGTATCGATTTATCCAATGGCGCTGAAGGTGTCAAAAACCAACACCGAAATAGAGAAAGTAGAGAGGGGGAAAGTTGGTTGATTTGTTTTGTGCACTTGTATTTAATGACACTATTATGGTCCTTGAAGTCTTATATCTATCATGGTTGAGTTGATCAAGTTTTGATTTGTAAACTTTTCAATTTCTATACACATTCTCGTATTTTTTTAAAACTATAATATTCTTTGCCTTTTAAAAATAAATAAATAAATTCTAACAGTATTATCATCTTATTAGTATCTTTAGACTATCATAACATTAATTTCATGAATTTATCTATATTTCTCAGTTTTCATGATTTGATTTAGAAATACTAAACCTTGACATCTTTTCCTTCAAAATCTATGACCAATAATTTTCACCCTTTTTAATTTTCTTAAATTAATATTTTGGATTTAAAGCTTTGATGAAATCCTAAATTCGATTTATTTGATCTAAATAATCTTTTGTAAATTCCATAATTTTAAAATGTTAACTAATAAATACAACATCTAATTTTCATCTTTTATTCGCTATATCTTAGCATATTTAATATTAAAACATGTTGGTATTCTAAAATTTCTCGCACTATATAAACATATCATAAACTTCTAATTCTATCATAAAAATGGCAGTCATAAATTATAGAAATTTTCGTATATTAAATTGACTATTTGCAAGTCAATTTAAATCAAATTCTAAACTTGGCACAAATTTTATGCTTTATAGTAAAACCCAAACTACTTATGATAAAAAGTCTTTTATGGGTTTATATACAAATTTTGGATACTTTTGAACTTTTCTTAATCACAATGTAGATTTGTAAATAATCCTTGTGATTTTGAGTTGTCTTTGAGGCTTGTGAAATGCTTGTGGACTCCATGAACATTTCATCATCATAAACTTTACGGGGCCGTTTGGTACTATTTTAAAAATAGATGAAAATATTTTTGTTTTGAAAAATGAGAATTTTTTAGGAATTGTGTTGAGAGTGTTTTTAAAATTTTTGTCTTGAAAAGCATACGAAAATATTTTCAAAAATTTTAAGAACAAAAACAAACAGGGCATATGTAATTACTAACACGTGTGAGTAACTAGCTATGCCCATATAGGATATTGTCAATTGTCAAATTTCTAATTCTTTATATGGCTTAAAATTTTTCATAGTCGTTCCCCATCTTTACGCAGAGTTTTCGCAAATTTATTCAAATATCGAATATTTGACGACACGACAATAGTGTCATGACAAGAACCGATTTGGATATGCTAAAATAATGTGAATTGCACCAATTGGTATAAATTAATGATATTTGTAGGCATGCCGGTTTACTGGATGTAAAAAGGCCACTCACGCTCTTCCTCGCATACGGAGGATTCCTTGACAATAAGAAATTTTTTAGGGAAGACACAGTATGAAATGTTAATTTAGAATTCTTCTTACAAGGTTGAATGGTATAACTCGAAGAGGGACAGACTATTTTTTCTGAAAATGGATGTACTAAAGTTTCTTTAGTTCTTACTTTTTTAAATCTAAGTAGAGTTATAAGATACCTTTAAATAAATTAGTGCATTGTTTTTATTGTCGTTTATTAAATCGATTGACCGCAATGGAGGATCGACGTGACACATTTGAAAGGGTTCCTGAGAACGCAGATGACTGACAGAGAGCACTCCGCAAGTTTCATGTGAGGCTGGACCTCTTGGAGGACGCGTTGGATGACGATAATAAAATATATTTCTATTTGAAAGGCACTAAAGAGGATGATGTATGTTTCATCAGTTGCTTCAGTCGCTTGTCTTCTGTGAACTCCCTCGTAAAGAAAACCGGGATCCCAATTAATGATGACAGAGTTCATAGAAGACGAGAATGAAGCAGCACATAAAACAAAAAAATTGATAGAAAAGAAAGTTCTAACTCATAACCTCAACATTACAGGCAAGTCTTGTCTTCTTTTAACTAATACCATTAACAAAAATCGTGATGAATGTCATTTTCCTTTCCTTCCTTTTTTTTTTTTTTTAATTTTGAGAATGGGGAATTCGAACTCCACACACCTTATAGTTAAGTAAGGTGGGGAATTTCCTTAGGCTATGCCTGACTGAAACTCTGTTTAGAAGGGTTAATACATAGTAAACTTCAAGAAACACAGAAAAATCACCCAATAATTGAAAATAATACCGTTTCACAAAATTCGATCAAGCATCAGCAAACCCCGTCACAACGAACCATTTTCCTACTCTCGACTCTGCTGGCTTTCGATTACAGCTAGAATTCAGTGCATGTATTACAAAGAATCACAAAAATCATATGTGAATCAAAAAAAATAAAAAAAAGAAGAAAAAAATCCAAAGAAAAGTGTTTTACAAAATTCAGTCAAGCACTAGCAAACTCCATCACAATGTTACCATTTTCCTGTTCTCTCCATTGCTGGATTTTGATCAAAGCAAGAACACATCTCACCCAAAGACTTACTAAACAATCATATGTAAACCAGATAAGAATTTGGAAGAACACCACTTCACAAACGTCAACATACCATTTTCCGATTCTCAGCAGCTGGCTTTTGATCAGGCAAGAACTCAGTACTTTCCTTCATCCCCTATTGCTATGTACAAACAATACAGTTTAAAGAAAATTGGAGCCACATGCAAATTCTCCTTTCCCAACAACAGTGCATTGTTTATGCTGGTTTGTGTTGGGCAAAAATTGAGGAATGAATTGCTTGCTGAGGAGATAGAGCCTTTCCATTCACAAGAACTTGTTCGAAGAAATCCACACGGATTGAATTGAACTGATAAACCTGACAAAATATCCATGGGAACAAGTACGGGTAACAAAAATAAGAAGTTTCATCATATACAAAGAAGAGATCCACAAGGAGACGAGTTAATGAAGCTCAGTGGTACAACTTCCCATGAAGTACATTATATTGAGTCAGAGGAAGTTAGTCTAATCAGCCAACAAACTAAAGTTGACTAATAAGTGACGGAAGTACCTTTTCCTTCCAAGATAAATCGATACGGCGAAAAGAAGGTTCCAATACCGATAGCTGATCTCCTTCTTTGATCTGCAAGAACAAGGTTCGAGTACGTCTGAAATTATAGGTGACTTTTCGTCTAACAATGTCAGATATCAAAGCAGAAATGCTAGTTCTAAGTAAACCACGTGCACAAGAATGCATACATTAAAATTGCAAAAATCTAAGGAACTTTTATCCTGCAGTGGGGGCCTTATAAATAAATTTTACATTATGGCTTGCAGAGAGAGAGAGAGAGAATAGCGTACTTGCACAAAAAAACTCATCACGATTTCATCTATCATGGAGGTTAAAAAGAAAAATTGCCAAGATTTTGCATAAATTATGATTAAATCCTGAAAAAAATAATAATAATCTGTTGTTTTACATCATTACAAGTGTATGCTAACATATGAAGTGATTCACCCCTTGAAATAGTTTTTTAGCTGAGTGGATTGACTGCTGTTCCAGCTACAACTTTATTGGTTAAAAGAAAGACAATTGCATAGTTCATTCCAGACATTTGAAACAATAATTAGAAAATCTTTAAGGAAAAGGAAAAATGAAAATAATAAATTAAAAGTAAACTTTAAGTAGCTAACCCTCACCACATCATATCGTACACCATACGCTGAAAGAATGAAGCACATTTGGTTTGAATCGCATATCAAGTAGTACCTGGAAAATGAAAAAGCAAAAATAAATTAAGGAATTTAAGTGAACCCACCTTTTTAGTTTTTATAAAGTTGGAGGCGAGAGGACAATTAGGAAGATAGAGGAAGAAGAGAGAAGCAAAAGGGAGGGAGATAGTTTACTCAAACACTTTAAGTCACATTTAAGCAACTCAACACCGGTGCAGCATAACTTCAGACAAAAAATAAATTAAGGTATTAATGTAGAAAATAAGAGTGTCGTCAACAGAGAACTTACAAGGGAGCAACATTCTCATGTTTGATGAAGAATAACACTTTTCCTACTACTTCCACCCCTTTATTCATGCCCTCCACCAGATCATCGATGGTACTCCTTTTATAGGGGAAATTGACTTATAGAAGAAGATGTAACCCAAATAAATGAGTGTTCCAAAAAGAAAAGAAAAGAAAAGAAAAGAAAGCGATAAAAGAAAAAAGAAATAAAAAAAAAGAGAACCAAAAAACAACAAAGCTCTTGCTCACTCAAATCTGATAATGAGTTTAGAGTAAGAGTCAAGTTTGCTTACAATTTACAGCAGTCAAAGATGATGCTATTGATGCAAGTTTTTTGGCTCTAGCAGATCCCTGCAAAAATAAAAGTTAAAGAACTAGCTATGTCTCTGGAGATAAATATTAACACGCGAGATAAATATTAGCACGCCCTTTTTTTGTTTTAGATAAGAGATAATAATGGATATGGGTCAATTTCATAATTATACCTCAGTTTCAACTATTTCTCAATTTGTTCTTCTATTTTTAGAAACTATAAAAGAATCCTTGAATTTAAAAATTTGTTTCAATTCCATCCCTATAAATAAAAAAATTGAACAAAACGACATAATTACCTTTAAACAGTTATAAAAAGATATCTTATAGATTCAAAAACACAAAAATTCGTAAAACAAAGCATCAAATTTCAAAAGAGGATCTTGAATTTTATGGCTTTTTAAATGTTGATATATTTTTTAAAACTTTTTCTCAAGGAAAAAAATATTTTAGAAACAAATTCGGTCTAATAAGGGTATCTTTGTCTTATTTCTATATTTTTTTAGTCCAAAAAGTCTGCGAGGAATAAAATTAAAATTTTTCAAATTCAAATGATACTATTGTAGTTTCTTAAAACAAATGGATGAATTGAGAAATAATTAAAACTAAGAGTATAATTATATAATTAACCCTAATGGATATTATAGGATCCTTAAAAAAAAAAAAAATAACATTACAGTAGAGTGACATTATGTTGTCCGTAAACAACAGCGTTGACTACCAAGGCTCCATGTAGAACGCTTGTTGAGAGACTAATTTATGAAGCAATATAAGGATATGTTTTTTCGTGCCATTTATATTCATCATTAAATTAAAAAGAAGTTACTGAATTTATCTGTAGCCAAGGAAATATTGCTAACATGGAGAAAGAAAGAAACAACATATCAGAGACTCCCATAATACAGCAATACACAGAGAAATGCATTACCAAAAGGTTATCTATCTTGTCAAGAAGATTAACAATCTTCTGAACCTCCTCAATAGCCTTAAGACCAGGATCCTTTAAAGCGGCAGCTTCAAAGCCAGTGAGGGCCCTCTCATAGTTCTCCAGGTACTTGTTTACCTGCAACAAAAACTCAAAAGATTATTGCACAAGAAAACAAGCACATTCAATACGACTTGGCACCTGTGTTATAACAAGTTCATATGAGCGGTACGACTTAAACTACCAAACACAAGTGAATTTTAACAAATTAGCAGCACTATTATTATTTTACTATTATTCAAATAAAAAAGAATTAACATGGTTATTGTGATCTCTTTTTCTTTTATCCTTTTCTCCATTGAAGTATTTTTATAACTATCTTAAGGAAGATAAAAATATATAAATACAATTAGTGTCCATCCTTTAATTTAGAAATAAAGACAGCAGAAACCACAAGGTGCAAATCTTTTGCTTAAGTTCCAACAATATAAATATGTAGATCGAAGTTCTCAACCATTTCAATAATATATTGAAGGCAGACTGTATTGTCATGGATTGGAACAACTAACGATCACCTCTTATAAGATTGATGAAGGAAATAAAGAACCTAAATAGGAAGATAAAACAATGGTAAAGTTGCTTGTCTGCTCAAAATCTCGTTGTCACTCGCACAAGATGCTACTTGAAATTCATAACTAAAAGGTTATACTGCAAGCCCTTTTAATTTTCTTAAACCTAAACAAGATGCTTTTTATTATTTCCTACTTTAACGCTAAGGTTACATAAACTTCAGAACTTCATAAATAAATTACAAGATAGAAGTGAGAAGAAACTGAACTTACAGTGGCACAGTTAAAATATAAGTCTGGATTGGTCTTCATTTTTTCATCTTTCTCCTGATACATATGCATCATAAAACAATAAGTAATTTCTGTATTCGTAAAGAAACCACCCAAATGACAAAACAAGAGTTAAAAAATGATCCCTCTATAGAAATGAAGACCACAAAACATTCATGCAGTTAAGAAACCAAAAATCACAAGAAATCATCAAAAGAGATAAAATAGATTCCCAGGGAAGTGCTTACTCTGCACACTTACAGCATTTTGGTACGCCTTTGAAGACTGCCGAAGTTTGGTGTGATCCCAAGCACCAGTCACAAAGAAACTAGTGAGACATGCATTTCCAAGATTATCTGTCAACATGAAATGGTTATCATAGAAAAGTTAGATCGAGTGACATAAAACAAAAAAACAAATAAATAAAAGAATCTAGCTATAAAAAAATTTAGAATTAATATTTATTGCTCAGGTTATAGAGGCTTACACCACGAATTGCCATCCTTAACATCCAAAGTTATAGCTTCCTTGGCATGTTTAATGCTTTCTTCAATGAGTTCTGCCTGATTCTCGGTCCCTAGCAAAGTAAATGTGAAGGTTACAGATTTGGCAAAGCATGCAATTTGAAGGCCAAAGTAATATCCTCACCCTTCTTCTTCTTGAATAAAAAAAAGAAACGAAGCTCATAACTCATTATTATAACTAGATAAACAAGCCTAATGAATACATCAAGAAAGATCTTCTCCCAAAACAAGCACAGAAGAATAATAGAAAGATAAAATAAACAAATAAACAAAATGGGGAAGAGGACTTTAAGCACTCTTACTTATTGACAGAAGGTTACAGCAGAAAAGTAGCAGAAGTGAGAAACAGGCAAGGCAAAACAACATTATAAGGATTTTCACTCCTTTTTTATCTAGCTATCTCCACCCGTTATTCCATCTTTCCAGACAACTATTTATTGTGTTTTTTAAGATTTTATAGAGAAAAGGTCAACGTGAAATACATATCCCTAAATTGCAAAATCAGTTTCTCAAATATCTCGTGTACATGAAGGTGAAGAGCCATGAGTGAAATAGGATCTGCATTGACCCAATTTGCACACTAACAAACAGCACATTTCCTTCAAATAGGTAGATAGCTAACTAATTCCTCACACTGTATGGAATAACACCAAGAGAGAGCAGGAAAAACGAGATCAAAATAGAACAACTTACCCTGAGCGATTTTTCTATTAAGCATTGACAATTGACAAAGTATCTCTTTGTTTCGACCCTGCGTAAGTAACAGAAAAAGTGTCAACCTAATAGTCACAAACTATAAAACTCTGCTAATAAGAAAAGATCGAACCAACAATCAGTCTAGTGAGAAGAATAGATCAAAAACAAAAAGTCTTACAAACAATGACCTTGCTTAATGCAAGAGTGAAACAATTCTTTGCCGCAGATAGATCTCCCTTCTTCCAAATGCAATTACCTAAGCATAGCCAAGCATCTGCAAGGGACGGGTTCAACTTGACCTGCATAGGGGAACAATCAATTTTTGAAAACAGAATCAGCATAAGCGTTAACGGGTAGCATAAAAAAGCTAAATCCGCTCTTGCTTACAGCTTTCGAGAGATGATCCTCTGCTTCTTTCCTGTAGTCAGAAGATACATCTAGTATCTTTCCTCTCAGATATTCATAACTTGCTCGTTGTATGGGAAGTTTTCTTTGTTCTGTAAGAGGACATAATATTTTACACATAAATATAACGAACAAGGGCAAGAACAATCTTTTGAACATTTTGGGAACCAAATATTTTTTTTTTAAAAGATACTTTTTTTTTTTTTGGTTACAATGGAGGATCAAACCTCCTTCCCCCCAAACCAATACCCACCCCACCCTTTTCTCAATGCCACTAGACCAACATGTCTTGGGAACCAAATATTATTGATTGTAATATTTACCAGTACTATCAGCTAAAACACTATAGGATTTCATCCCAAATTCCATGAACAAAGTATAAAAAAGGATATTTCTGGTTGCTTCATATTATGTATTAATTTACCGGTTCATCTTACATCTTACAATCTAGACACCTCAACTTCACCTCATCATCAACAACATGAGACCGAAGCATCAAATTCCCTCAACTGTCACATTAAACAGTTATAGTCCAGCTCAAAATCTCTGGGTAGGTATCATAAATTTAAGTT
>CAMOHE010043191.1:17925-69896 GCA_946598075.1 Artocarpus hirsutus
CTAAATCCGCTCTTGCTTACAGCTTTCGAGAGATGATCCTCTGCTTCTTTCCTGTAGTCAGAAAATACATCTAGTATCTTTCCTCTCAGATATTCATAAGTCGCTCGTTGTAGGGGAAGTTTTCTTTGTTCTATAAGAGGATATAATATTTAACACATAAATACAAGGGCAAGAACAATCTTTTAAACATTTGGGAACAAATATTATTGATTGTAATATGTACCAGTACTGTCAGCTGTCAAATATAATAATCTTTTAAAAAACTATAGAATTTCATTCCAATTTCCATGAACAAAGTATAAAAATGGATATTTCTGGTTGCTTCATATTATGCATTAAATTACTGTTTCATCTTACATCTTACAATCTAGACACCTCAACTTCACCTCATCATCAACAACATGAGACCGAAGCATCAAAATTCCCTCAACTGTCACATTAAACGGTTATAGTCCAGCTCAAAATCTCTGGGTAGGTATCATAAATTTAAGTTTTCTCGTACTTGAGTTTCAAGCAAATACTATCTGGGAAATTATACAACAATGGAGCTCACAATGAAGCTTCGTGACTCCTTTTCAGTTAGCTTCAAGGTTTTTGCACGAAGAATAGTGCCTCAACCAGGAAAGAAAGAAATTAAAAAAAATATATTCAACTAATTGCTTCAGGATTACCAATTTCCTTCTTCATCTCAAAAGCATGTCCAGCAAATTCGTTACCAAGATCGACCGATATAGTTAAGCACAGTTTAACCACGTAATAATGGACACTATGAACAAAGCAAAATCTACTTAACTCCTCCTATTTGCAAAGACATTAGGAACTGAAAATCCAAATTCAAACCCTAAATCGTTCGACAAAGAGATAACGCAGTAAAACACTTGGACGTCTTTGCGAACAATACTACTCTTTCAGGTTCTTCAAAAAAGCACAGAGCAGAAGAAAAACGCAGAAAGAAGACACTAGTAAAGCAGAATCAAGATTCGATAAAGCAGTGAAAGAAGGATGGAGAAGAAATGAGTGAGAGAAGTACCAGGCGGGATGGAATCGAGGAGGTTGAGAGCGAGATCGGATTGAGTCTGCAACTTGGCGGTTTTGTCGTCGGGATTCGCCGGGAAATAAGTGTCTCGGAGGTGGTAGAGATCGGCGGCGGCGGCGGCGGCTTTGGCCAGCGGATCTTCTCCGGCTCCGGCTGCTTCGCCGCTCATGGCTCTCGGAGTTGAGTGGTTTTTCAGATAGACGCACTATTGGACTGACAACTGACAACTGACAACTGACAAGGGACAATGAAGCTAACTCGGTACAGGCTGAATAAAACCCGTTTCTCTTTCATTTTTTTTTTTTTTAAGGTAAACTGTACGGTTGCATGTTAGACGAACTTTTTTGCATAATACAAAATACACTTTAAATTTTAAAATAATTAATAATTAAAGAGTGGTTGAAAAGGCGATAAAAACTATTAATTAGAACCATTTTTATTATAATATGTGAAAGCTTTACATTGTAGCGATTTTTTTTTATTGTTATTGTAACCTATGAGAGATTTATATTGTTTATAACTGAAAAAGTGGTGAGAACCGTGGTTCCCACCACTCATCTAAACAGCCGGTAAGATTAAATAGTTAATTTTAATTTTTGTTAAGCACTTTATTTTATGACATTGTGTTAAAATTAAAAGTTTAGATACATTATGCAAAAATAAATAAATAGTTCAACGTAAAAAATTACAATTTGTTCATTTTTCCATCTAAAGTGGCCTTTGATCACTTATTAAAGAAAAAAAAGTGTCCTTTGATTTTCACTAAAATGAAAACTTTTTTCCCTCTACAGTGGCGTTTATGAGAACATTTTAAAAAAGTTATAAAAAATAAAAAAAAATAGAAAACAAATATTTATAAAAAATTCTTAATATTGAGAAAATTTTATAGAAGTCTTCAAACATCTATAATAAACTATGCACATATGTCCAGGTCTAGACCATACCTAAGGCTGCAAGATTGAGCACGTTCGTGAAACCAACCAAGCCTAGTCTCAGTCCAACTCTCAATCTTGGTCGGACTACTTGTCGATTTTTGTGTTGCGGTTGGGATGACAACACAAGATCAGCGCGAGTGTGGGGTAAATGAGATAAATTGCCACTAGAGTGATTCGATGGGTCGAGAGCAATGTTAGTTTAGGCTACGATAGGTGTCGAAGTTGATTTGGACTAACGTCAGCCTTGGGCCAATAGGTTGGAACCTACGCCTAGGTCCATTCTCGCCCCTTGGTCCTAGCATGGTATCTCGACCACTGTCAATCGAGGTGACCTTATCATGGTTCCTAACATGTTTGTTTGACCTTGATGTCTATCCCGGCATGTGAAGGTGACCCTAGTGACAATGCCGACATTTCGACATAGCTCTAGTATCATGTCACGACCCGAGGGCCGCGACAGAGATAAATTAAAATAAATAAGATAAATTAAACTAAACAACTAATTAAACAAAATAAATAAATATAAAGTGCACCACTGAAATAAATCTCATCGGCAATCACCGTCACGTGGATGTTGACCACAAGCTAGTTAGGTAATTAAACTATAAATAATAATACAAGACTACTAACATCATCATTCTTAAAATAATTAATACTATGCGACTGACATAAACGTTGACATCCGGACAAGTCGTAAGATACACATGTCATACAATAGTTTCATCTTCAAACCTGGGAGGGAAATTTTAAAACAATAAAATGTGAGCGAAAAGTTCAGTAGAATAATCAGTTAAAATCATATTGTTCAAAACTAGGACTCATAAATAAAAAGAATTATGCACAAATCATTCTTACGGAAGCAAATCTCAAGATCTTAACATGTCAATAAAAATACTTACTCATATGAAACTTAATATGGGCATTGAAATGAATATCAAATACAATTCTTTAAATGCGTAAAAATAACTTCAAAATCAAAATAATATCATTCTTAAAAATTCATTTAAGAATTAAACTTTGGCCAAAATAATTTATAAAGTGCGCTACCAAAGAAAGGATAAGAAATATCATACCTCAATTTGAAATTCAATACCGTTAGTTCCAAACAAAATTCTACGTAAGTTCCTTTAACGTTCAAATCCTTAGAAATTGCATTTAAAGTTAGGAATTACGCTCAACAAATATCATTATGTTAATTTAATTATTAGTGTGCCTATTGACTAAAAATAACCATAAATGCAGACTTTATATTCTCAATGTTTTTTAATACAAAAACATAATTTTTGGAACATTTTTGCACCTCAAAACATCAAGAAACCAAACCGGCACACAACAGGAGGCCCAATGGGCTCGAAGGAAAGTGGCAACCCCTAGATGCCACCATGTGGTCGACCTCACTACACAAGGACCGCGCCCTTATCAGAGCTGGGTAAAACCAGTTCTTCCCTTCATGGACAGATTTGATTCTAACTAAATTTTTTCACTCCAAATTAGTTTTTAATGAATAAAACTCGTCCAAAACACTTAGAAAACATGCTAAAACATAAATGAACATTTCTCTTTCATTTTTCATGCATAAAACATATCTAAAACTTTTAAACACTGATTTTTACAAAACTTTACAAGAACATGAACTAAATCTGATTTTTAAATTCTAAATCATAAAAACCTCGAATATGCAACCAAGGAATCCAAGTTTAATCAACCGAAACATGTTTCTAATCTTAGTATTGAATTAAAGCAAAAATTTACCCTTTGCTTATGACAATAAATTTTAGATTTTATGCACATACACTATAGAAACAACAAAACAAAGGCATGTTTGGTTTCTCATGAAAACTCAAGTTCAAGAACATGAATTTGAACAAACTTTTGGATATAAAATTTTCAAATGAAAGATTAAATCTATACACAAGGTTCTAACCTCTGATTATGCTAGGTTGAAGCTTGAATTGATGGTGTTCAGCCTTTGATCTAGTTCCAAGAGATGAATTTTCTTGTTTTGAGTTTTTGAGGCAGATTTAGGAAAAAGAGAAAGAAAGAAAACGTGATAGAGATGAAGGGATGGGAGGTCTGAGAAGTCTAAGTGTCTTTCTTGGGTTTTGCCTAAGTGGAGCATGTGGTTTCACAGGGAAACAAGGGGTTGTTCGGGTGGTTTCTCACACGTGAAAGGAGAGAGTTTTAGATAATCAGTTATGGCAGATTTTGTAATAAGAGGTAAGTGACATGGGCAAAAATATCATTTGACATTTAAAATCAAGAAAATCTGATTTTTAAATATAATATATGCAACAAAATTTTAAATACATGAAATTAGCAATTAAATTACATTTGGCACACTTTATATTTAAATTAATATAATTAATTTTACTTAAAATTCACAGGTGTTACATGTTAGTCCTAACTTGTCAATCAACTTTGTTGTTTTTTCAAACCTATCAATTAAAAAAAATGTATTCATCATGTTATTTGTTTATTGCTCTTTGAAAATTGTTCTTAAAAGTCCTTTACCACACACCTTTCGTTCTTTTAAGTAATTGAGAACATTACATTGAAAACAAAGAAGAGAGAACGTGGCCAAACATTTATATTTTGATTGAAAATTATGTCCTTTAATATATGTAATGTGACTAACATAGGAGCTGTATTCGTACTCTCCAGTATATTTTTCTAGAAAAAAGGACAAAATATTAAGGTTTATTTTTTTAATTTACAAAGAGAAATATTTTTTTCTGCAAAAAAGAGAGAGAACATTTTTCAAAAGAGAAAAATATATATATTTGAGTGCATATAGGCAAAATATAGTGGTAAATCTATATATGATTTCATCTTGAGGTGTAAATTTTAAATTTCTCCTTTTAAATTAAAAAAAGAAAATATATATATATATATATATATATATATATATTGTAAACTTTCAAATAAGTTATTTGTTACACTTTAATTTAGAAAACTACTCTTTTGTATTTAATAAACTATTGCAAAATGTCCATCAAATCAATAACAACACTTAAAATTTGGACACAAACACTTTCCTATACATTATTGAGCTTGTTTGAAGAAAGACATTAAAATTTTATATGACAATTGGAACAAGCCATATCACATATGTGGGCACCGATTCTTCCAAATTTTAACCTTATTCATCAATTCGAGTGCCCCCTACAACCTTTTCTTAAATTCAAAAGGTGATTTATGACAACTAAAACTTTAAGTGATGACACCTTCCAAAAAAAAAAAAATTTAAGTGATGACTTGCCATAATTCAGGCTAAAGGTGCTAAAAAAAAACCCTATAAATTAACCTTTTCCCAATATTTCTCCAACTCGAACATGGAGCTTGCAAGGTCGGCTGACTCTAGCTCAACTCAAGCGAGGGTGGCATGCTCGTCAATGCAAATTGGCATCACCGTGAGAGCAAATATCAAAGAAAAGGATTAAAAATCACGCATTTGCCAAGATCAGGAAGGGCTGAAGGGAAAAAGATAGGGATAACACCCATTGTGTATTCCGAGTAATAAAAAGAAAAAGAAAGGCAAAAAAAAAGAAAAGAAAAGAGAAATCAAACAACAAAGAGAAACCCAGCTGATTCCTAAAAAACAGCTGTAACTTTTTAACTGTTTTTCTCTCCTATATATAGATAAAGGTAATCAAGCAAGATAAAGCATGCTCTTAAAGCACCAAGCTCGTGCATTGTGTTGCATTATTTTGTCATGGCATGTACTTTTTTCTCGTCACCCTTCCTTTTATGCTCGTATATAAACACACATACATATATATATATAGATATATATATATATATATAACGTTTTCCCTTGCCTATGTGTTGTCCATACCAAGTCTTACACGTAGAGCTCTCAGTATATATTTTTGATACAAAATATGGAGAAGCTATTTCTTGTAGTTCTTATCATGCTTGTTGCAAATTCACCATTTTCATTTGGTTTAGCATCCACTTCCAATCTTGCGCGGCCGATCTTTAGCTTCGGGGATTCCATTTTGGACGCCGGAAACAACCACTTCAACAAGAACTGCACGGCTCAGGCAGATTTCCCTCCCTACGGATCGAGTTTCTTTCACCGCCCCACGGGGAGGTTTACTAATGGAAGAACCGTTTCTGATTTCATTTGTGAGTATACACTTTAACCCTTTACTCGGTTTTACCTCAAAAGTAATCTTACTTTGTGGCTCATTTGGCTAAAATTTCATTTGGATTCTTTGGTTGGTGCGATTTGGGCAGCGCAATTCCTCGGCATTGATGTTCAAAAACCCTTCCTTGAGGTACAGATTGCGGTTTCAAATGGGAGTTGGAAGGCTTATCCCTCCAATGGCATCAACTTTGCAAGTGCTGGCAGTGGTGTTTTGCAGGATACAAACAAGGATTTGGTAAGAAAAAGCTTGTGCTTGGATTAGGCATTAGAGGGTCCTAAAAAAAAAAAAAGAGCTAGCTAGTCCTATTTACTTGAGGTGCAAGATCTTGTTTCACTTTCTAGGCAAACCAATACTAATTAATTAAACTAGGTAATTTACTAAGTGTCTTATTTTTACTAAGATATTATAAAGCAATAATAATATGTGACCTCAAGTTCAATGATAGATTCAAGGATCTTATTGTACGTGACCTCAAGTTCAATGACAGATTCAAGGATCTTATTGAATTACCTAAGTTAGGAAAATCACATATAGTTAGTTTGGAAACATAGTTCGAACCAACAGTTCAAAACTAAAACACTATAATAATTTAAATTCTTTGAGAAAAAACATTGTAGAAACATTAGTTTGAACCGGCAATTTTTAGTTCAACCTATCTCAAACAAGCTATAAGTTGATTTGATTCATTTCAATGGAATCCACTTTAGCCAAATTCCAAGCAAGCTCTTTGATCCTAGGCGTATAACAAACATGTCCAACGTGTGAGATCTCTCAAGTGTCCTTTTAACTCCTATGCTACTTCAAAAGAGTGTCTAGGAATCGAATTCTAACACCAACGTTCTAACTATTACAGTCTAAAGCTCTTAATGCTACAGTGTAAAACAAAAGTATGTTGTAATGTAAAGCTTTCACACGCTATAGTGATAAGTTTTAACTTCGAGTCCTAACTTAGTTTCCATACATTCTATAAGAAACACTTTCTATTCCAAGTTGCCAAAACCTGCGGAATGGCTGTAAGGTCGATATAGATGTCTCCCACACACAGGCTTCAAGCCATGCTTACAACCCATAAAATCATAGATCTTTCCTAAATACACATTTCATTATGCAAGTCTGGTTAAGTTTTGGGCCTAATGGGCCAGCCTCTTCCAGGCCATGAGCAGGAAATCCTAGCCCAGTCCATCCAACCTACAAAGGCTGAGCATGAAATATGCCCTGTAATGCAACTTTCACTAGATTGTTATAACAACCGTTTTCTTAAAGAAAAAGTAACCTATATATTTATTTGGCGGGTTAGAAACAAGACTTGGAGATAGTGTCAATGTAAAAATTCATGACCAAATGTAAAAGAGAAAACTCCCCAATTTAGCTGACATGTTTTCAATGATTAAAAAAAAAAAAAAAAAGGTTAGCTAGTTTACCTACCGCTAAGCGTCGTCGCATCTAACTAAATGTTGTTGCATGCTATGCAGGGAGTCACCCCAATCCAAGTCCAACTCCAACAATTCAAAGACCTAGTAGAGCAAAACCACATTGATCAAACTCTCGTCAAAAAGTCCATATTCTTCTTGGAATCAGGCTCCAATGATGTCTTCAACTACTTCCTCCCATTTGACACCCCAACAATTACCCCAGACGCCTACGTGCAAGCCATGTTGGTAGAAGTTGGGAAATTCGTAAACAAGATTTACAGGCTCGGTGCTCGTCGAATCGCTGTGTTTTCACTAGGGCCCGTCGGCTGCGTCCCAGCTAGAGCCCTCTTAGGTGCACCTACCAGCCGATGTTTTGGGAAGATGAACAAAATGGTGAAAGATTACAACAAGGGATTGGAAAGTTTGGTCAAGGACATTCCTGTTAAGTACCCTGGCACGGTTGGTGTTTTTGGGGCAGTATATGATGTTGTTCAGAGATTCCGAGCTATTCCAACACGCTACGGTAAGTATCTTTGCTCTCTAAATAATTGTAACTATCTGATGCTCAAATTGAAACCGTTAGATCAATTAAGGAAAATTGAGAAATTCTGTTAAAGTCAAACATGCATGGAAATTAACTATTGATAAGTGCAATTAAGCATAAGAGTTAGGAAAGAAAATTGAGGAAATAAAAATTTAAATTAACTCTTCTTTAGTCCATATACTCTTTCTCATGACTTTTTTGTTAATAATAGCAACATTAACTTCAACTCCTAAGATTCATGGCTTGAATTTGCACACCCCTTAAAAAATGTAAAAACAGAAAACCATTCATGCATAGGACAAACAAATTATATAATTTCTCCTAGATTCTATCTCTATTATCAACCTGTACATTTTTCAAATATGATGACAACACTCCTTTAACTTAATGAAAATGACAATATTGGTCCTTCTATCTGTTTCCGTTCAAAAATGGATGGAAAAAGAAACAAAAGAACTAAGGTCGCCACTTTTGTTTAGTCGGGAGATGTAAGTGGGCACATTTGTAAATTTGGAGTGCATATTGTTAATTTGTGACAATATTCAAGAATAATTCTTAGGCACATATTTTACTAATACAAAGAAAGCAGATGAGAGCATTTGAAATGCCATTAAGAAAATGTCATTTCAACTGTCATTTCAACTGGTATAGTGTAAAATTCTCGTATGCTATAATATAAAGCTCTCGCATGCTACAACAAAATCGTTACAACTTTTACTACATTGCCAAATACACTCTGCAATGTTGCGTAGGTTTTACCGATGTGTCAACTGCATGCTGCGGCGACGGTACTCTTGGAGGTGAGCTACAATGTGGGAAAGAGGGCTACAAGATTTGTGCAAAGCCCAATGAGTTCTTGTTCTGGGATTACTTCCACCCAACAGAACACACTTACAAACTGATCTCCAAGGCCTTGTGGGCCGGAAAAAGGGCCCAAGTTAGGCCCGTTAATCTCAAGACTCTAGCCCACATTACGTTTTAGTCTTGTGTGAGCAATCACAGTCATTGATGGATTGAATAAATTAGAAACCGCCCATTTGAAAAATGCATTATTTCTTTATGGTGATGTTTATTCATGATAGAGAGAGAAAGAGACTTGTACCAATGAAAGGAATCTTTTGGTTCACATGATAAGAGCCAACGTGGATTTTCCTTCTTCTCACAAAAAAAAGAAAAAAAGCAAAAGTAACTACATTTTTATTTTATTTCATTTCATTTCATTTTATTTTATTTTATGAAGGTCGAATATCAATAATACTACTAATCTTTGTACTAAGGACGACTGCGTTTATTATTGTTACAATTATGAGCTTTGAAAAACTATAACTCGTGCCACATTTTGCATTGGTCCCTATAAAAGAAACAATCTAATTATGATTAGTTCTTTGATATTATTGACTATTGAACAAAAGAAATTACCAGCATTTCCTCACACATTAAATCCAGAATAGTAATAAGGGAAATTCTGGACCACTTTTTAATTGATAAAACCAATAAGTTTAAAAATATATTTTGGATTCTGAACTTTTGGCACATTAGTCTTTCAATTATTCTATTGATATTTATATAATCTTTACATAAATTAAAAAAAAAAAACTAAATAGACCTTGGAGATGAGATTGGAGAAACAAAATCTGAAAAAGACAGTAACATTAATCAAACAGATTCAATATCTTCAGGTACATTAATTTGCAAATTGAAGCGTTTTAATTATTGCTAGAGCAATAAAATTTTCTTATCTTAGATTGGGCACAATAGTCTCGGTCCAATTAGTATATAGTTTATACGGTTTTTTATTAGCTTGATCTCTTCAATCCATTTTAATGACATTAAAAACTTTTGCAGTGTTCGTTGCACAATAATTTTTGTTCAATATATGTAGATCCACCTAACGTAGATGACCCACTACCTATATATATATATATATATATATATAATATATATATATATATATGTTAATGCTAGAGAACCAAATTAACCTTCACGAATCAGATGAATTATAGAATTTTGGCCCTACCAATTCAAGTGACTAATGGAAGATTAACTACATCTATAAACAAGAATATTGCTTTAATTTTTATTTTCAATGATTTCGTACCTAACAAAAAAGACGAAAATTAAGAATAAAGTGGGAAACTTAGAAGAGAAAGAAAACCCATATTGCAGTCTTTATTATCTACATTTGTTAGGCCATGGTAATTCGTACTTGAGAATTACTCCCCTCAATTTGGTCAAGCACAAGTTTAACGTACTCAGTTTTTGATCAATCAAAATCTTAAACCTAACCCTGCAAACCTTGGTCAAGTATATTATGACCAAAAGTGTGTGAGTGTGTGTGTGTATATATGTTGATTAAGACACTGCACTAGTACTTGGGTGCACCATATTTGTAATAATTACTTGGGTATACCATAGTGGTTGGTTGTTTATTCAAATCGTTTTAGCTAAAATCATTTCCACTAATAAAGCAACTTAAAGAAAGGACATCCACTAATTATAAATATATTTGATAATTTAATTTCAATTGTTATTATAGTATAAAATCCTCGTATATTATAATATATACAATAAAAAAATATAATATTATAAAATAAAAAAATATAATATTATAAAATTTTTACATATTGTAATATATTAGTACACATATACATTCCGAAACACTCACGTCCACTAAATTTTTCTTTTGTACTACTGTTACTGTTTCTTTTTTGTTAAGTGGACCGTAGTGATTTAACTGTTAATAATTATAGGATAAGATACCCGTCCTTATAACCGTACATTTTATTTCAAATCCACACGTGCTCGTTTCAAAGCTGTCTTGAATGGCCATACATAACACAAGATAGCTATGTAGAAATGGCATATGAGATGCGTGAAGCCCACCGACAACATTATTAACTAGTCTATATAATTTTTACATACATATGTGGATCTAATACATGAATTGGCAAACATATACATATATTCCACTGTATAATAGGGGCATACGTATGCACAAGTACTATAAGCGTGCATATATGTACGGTTAAATTTTGATTGAATTCTCAACTTAAAAAATGAGAATGTTTAGAAATATAATTAAAACTTTAACTAAAACATGGTAGCATATAAGAGGTATATATTATAACAAAATTTTTATTTATATTATAGTATGTGAGAGTTTTATGTTATAGCAGTTGAAATACAGTTGAAACATATTAGTTCCAACTAAATTTGCCAAATTAAACCAATCACTTATATGCTATTTGGAGTTCTAATTAAGTAATTAACACTGGTTTTGCAGCAAATTAGGCACAAAGAAAGCGAAGTTAGATAGGAATAGCGTACCAATTAAACAAATATATAACAACAAATATCTGGTAAGTGAACACTATTCAAATTTAGCAAAAGAAAATAAAGACAACTAATAGTTGTAAATATGATAATAAAGTATTTGAAGCATTGGTCAAGAACTCAATTGCAGAATTCATATATACGCATATATTTACTTGAAATGTAAGATTTGTCACTTGTCTTTGTCTGGATTCAAACTAAAAGTAACTCTGAAAATTTGTTAATTAGATCATATATAGAAACTATGTACAATATATAAAATAATGTGAACATGTTTGAACGCATTACTAATGGAACTCTAAACAAGTCTAATTGCCTATTAGATGTATAATGTGAACATACATATTTCAATGAGAACTGTTGATGCTTACCAATAAATGACGACGATTCAACACCACGTGCAGTTACGCACGGTGCTTGGATGGCTCTTCCTTACTCGTCTCGGCCTGGTTGGACGTACCTGCAACAAGAGGAGGGAAGCTTCAGATGTAAAAAGGGTACACTGGTGAGGTACTAGACAAGAGCTTTTCGACGCTCGAGGCAGGCGCTGCTCAGCAGAGAATATGAACTAGTTAGTTGAGAAGGAGCGCTTTCACCTTGAGCTGCAGTAAATACGTTCTATTTATAGGCTGTCACTTGAACCGGGTATTAGGTGGGTTTTACTCATAACCTGTGTGTCACATCAAGGCCTGTCAGAAGGCAGGTTACATGTGTCATGGTTTCCACCGGTGGATTAGCTTCCATTTGATAGCAAGAATGTGGCCATCTATTGGCTTTTTGTGGCAAGCGGCTGCCTGTTTGCAAGCTCTGACAACCCGATCCGAGCACGTGTTTAATTCGAGGAGGTGACAACTCGTGCCATGGCTAACAAAGGCCCTATTGAGCAGCTCGAATATACAAGCTGGGCTCTTAGGGTTGGTGTCGTGCTTCTCGATGCATCTGCCGAGCACAGTCACCGAGTCGCCGGGGATCTTCTTCTCAATGACAGCGCCGAGCACACCTCCAACAAAAACTTCTATAGTTTTTGGGCCATTACGGAAATTGACGAGGAAGCAAAGCCAACCGGCCAAGCATTATGACAAATCAAGACAAATTATAAACCATCATAACCCCATAGTAAACACCTCATAATAAATTACAACATGTAGTTGGGGCATGGCGGCTCTCGCTCCTATCATCTAAGGATCGTATCTTTCATTCATAACGAGGCTACAATTAAACATCTCAATAAGCTTGTCGAATATGACATGGGCTATTGTGAGGACTTCCTGATTACTAATAGACAAAAACTCGAATTAAGTTCATGTCATTTTATTTGTAATCTCAATAGATTCTTTTTAAGATGTTGAGCTAAGGACCCTATCAATGATATTTTTTATTAAAAAAAAAACACGTTTTAAGAAGTTCATCTTAAGAAGGGACACGTCAAAATATCAAACCCCACTTGTACCAGAAAGCAACAACGAAACAGAAAATTTTGATGATAAGATTCAAAAACTATTGACGAAACTGTTTTTATTTCTCTTTTTCCCCCAAATTTCGTCTGGGAAGCCAAAATAGTACTACTATCTAGTTCCTTCAAGTAGACACAAAGGCAAGGTGTCGCTAACAATAGCTGGAAGAAAAGGGTGGTCAAGTGGGTCCCACACGCATTTACAGCAAAAATTAGCGTGACAAGCAGACATCAAACACATGTGATGCAATTGCTTTTTTTTTACCCATAAAACGCGCATTCCATATCAATTTCCTCTTTCAAAAATAAAACAAAAAAATGCCAAACGAACCAACCCCACAAAAGAAAAATACAGTGAAATACATACATACCACACAACTTCCATAACTTTTTTTTAACTCCCTCACACGCGCATGACGTTAATCATTTTTTTTAATGTATCAAAAATATTCCGGCTTTCATTGACTCTACTCTCATTGCCTATATATACCACTTGAAGTCCTATACACATTTTCCTCAAATCACACCAAACCCATAACCTTATTTTTTCACCTCTCTCTCTTAGAGAAAAAGAGGCCAAAAAAAAAAAAAAACTCTCTCTTTGTGTCAATCAAAGGACCTATAATTTGAAATTTCTTAACATGGGCAACTATGTGTCCTGCACTTTGGCAACTCCTCTCATGAAGAACTCCAAGGCGGTTAGAGTGATCTTCCCTGGCGGGGAGGTCCGGCAGTTCCGCGAGGCCGTCAAGGCGGCGGAGCTCATGCTGGAGCTCCCCAACTTCTTCTTGGCGAACTCGGGGGCTTTACACATCGGCCGGAGATTCTCCGCGCTCTCCGCAGATGAGGAGCTCGAGTTTGGCAACGTCTACGCCATGTTCCCGATGAGGAGGGTGAATTCCGTCATCACGGCCGCGGACTTGGCGGTTTTCTTCATGGCGGCGAACTCGGCGGCTAAGCGGATTTCCGGTGGGAAGGTCAGGATCTTGCCGGCGGACTCCGGCGTCGGCAATAATAATGCGAGAGAATTGGCGGCGGCAGTTGATGATGATGATCAGGTCGTTAAAAGGACAACGTTGAGTTTTGATGGAGTTCATGAGGGTTTTGATCAGGTTTTGCCGGAGTTCAAGTATAGATTAGCTGCGTGCAGGTCCCGGAAGCCTATGTTGGAGACCATAAAAGAGGAGCCAATTTCTTTGAGATAAAGATTTTTGTGCACTCTTATAATATGATCCAAGGGTTGTTTTTTTTATTTTTATTTTTTTTTCTTCTTTTTCTCATGATACTTTTTACCAATTATCAGAGAAAGGGTTTTCGGGATATGAAAAAAAAAAAAAGGGGTCAATTTATCTGTAAATTAAAGCAAATATTATTTAATTTGTGACTGTGGTGGGCAATCACCAATTTATTATACCAAATGTAAAATTGTATGATGGATTTTTATTATGGAGTTTTATTATTAATGTTTTGCTCATGTAAAAGTGAATTAGATTATTAATTGGCTTTCAGTTGCTCTGTAATCGTCCAAAAATTAATGGAGCAGAGGGCAATGAATCTTGTGAATTAAGATGCAGCGTGCGGTCAAAGTAGCCAATGAAAATGTTGGAAATTTCTTGGTCCAATCCAAGAGCGTGCTTCGAAATAAATATGCAAAAGAAAAGTATACAAGAGTGAGTTTCCATGATACGTGCCCTGCGTCGTATTCCTAAGTAAAATAATGCGGCTGGAAGTTGATTCTGGACTAAATGCTTAAATAAACAAATATATTCTAGTTTCTATTTATATATATGTGTAATATATATATATATATATATATATATAATAATATAGGCAAAATTTGAAAAAAAAAGGGTTAAAAAAAATTTAAAATGGAGTAAATGACCTCTTTTTTTTTTTTTGCATAAAAAAAAATATTTTTTTTAGCACTGAAACTATCCAAAGTTTTTTCAAAGAAAAAAAATGACTGTATCGAAAAGAGAAACCTAACTAAGTGGAAACAAAAAAAAATGGAACTGTTTTGATGCCAAAAAAGCTAGTTTTTTCATGCTTAAAAAAAAAAAAAATCATTGACCAAATAAAATTTTTTAAAAAAATCATTTTTAAAAAAAGTCCCATTATATATATATATATATATATATATATAAAATTCTATCCACACATCATTTTTTTAACTCACTTCCCGTCTTTAATTCAAAATTTCTTATTAAAAAAATCCTCACATAAAATGACAAAAAAAAAAAAAACAACTATAATAGACTTACTTTCCTAGCTAAATTTTATTATAAAAATAAAACTAATAATAGGTTTTTCTTTCTCTTCACACACACCACGTGTCATATTCGAAATTACAAATTGGTAGTAATTTTAAATCTATAACAAATTCCTAGTTGTCACCTTTTGGTAACTATTTCAAAAAGTTGTGTGGAAGTAAGTTAAATTTTCTTTGCTATTTGTTGTACGATGACGGTTCTTTAAGCGTTTTTTGGTTTTGTGTTTATATTTTTTTAATCATTTTATTTTATTTTTTTTCATAAAAAGGCTAATCCTTTCTATTTTTTCAATTTTCGTAAAGTTGGATTAATTGTTAATTTTGACGTCATTTTTTAATGTTCTAATTTTATTTTTGAGCTGTTTTGCTTCCTTTTTTTTCCCCAAGTTGATTATTTTGCATTTTTCTTTATTTGCTTATGCCATTTGGACTCTTTTTTTGTTTTTTAACAAGATGACGTCTCCACTTAAAATAATATTATTCTTCTAGATTATCAAATAGATTACACAAATGAAATTATTATGAGATTCTTATATTTTTTTTTTCTATCTACAACCGTCATATAATTTTTAAATGTGAGATCTAAAGAGGCACTAGCGCCTCCTAAAGTTTCAAAGTGAAGGATGACAATCATGCCTGTGTGTGTAACAGAACCTTTCAAGAAATTAGGACTAAGAGCCATGGAATTTTCTTAGAAAAAAATAAAGGGATATGATTTTAATAAGATCAATGGTTATAGGTGTAGCTGAGTGGCAATTCCATACCCGACTACATTCTAAGATTTAGAGTTCGAATCCTCCCTTCCAAAGTTTATTTTTATGATATTATTCGGTATATATAGAGGAAATATTTTTCATAAAACATCAATAATATTGACATAACTATATTTATTTTAATTTTGTTTTGAGGGATAATATTTATTAATATTAATACTAAAAGATGAAATAAAAAAAATCCCTCGATGTATTTTTACATTTTCATCCTTGCGATGATATTTTATTTAAAATGTTGACTTACATTACCCAACTGACTAAGTTAGAAGTCTCAATGTTTTTTTTCCTCTGCGTCTGAACCTGAACTTTAACCAATTTATACTTTGAGCCTTTAAGGTGACCCACATTTGAGTTAGGTTCAATTTTTCCTCTTTCTCATTTAATTTCTTATTTATTCCGCTATAAATGCCATAGATTTAGATAGAGTGCTGGGCCATCTTCTTAAGTGACATGCAGTTCAAAAGTGTGTTTTTGTTACCTGGGGAATCGACAATGTTACGCATGGTGTCCTGGATTGATTGATGAAATATGGATTTCATCATGTCCAACAAGTTCATAATTTTCCTTTCCAAACAAAAAAAAAAGAGTTTCTTGTTTCCTTCATTTTGCTGAGAACAAGTTCATCTACTTTTTAACCATATATAAGGAAGAAATTTGACCTTAATTTCTCTTTTTGTTCCGCTTTCGATGGTGTTTATAATTTTTTTTTTTTACTTGTGAAAAAATTATTAGTACCATCACGTGTCCGCATCTTTTTCTTCTTCAGCACAAATTTGGAGGTTTACCAAATTTTTATTAATGTGATCTTTACAAACTTTTTTTATATATAAATGCTACACATGTTTAAAACTTACTGATGAGAGTGTAGAAGTGTACATTTTTTAAAGTTAAAATCATTTAATTATATTTTTCTTTCTCGTTAAATCCTTTAGTTAATAGCATTTTTGTATTTAATAATATTTTAGTGTCTTAATGTAAAAATATACTTAAATATATGTTTTTAGTATGTTTTAATGTTCAATAATATTTTCGATAATTTTTAGAGTCATTCTTGAGTGATTAATAATTAATAGTTTGAAAATACGTAAAAATAATCTTTTGTGAATTTATTCGTAATCTTAATGAGTTTGTAAATAAGTTTGGAGTTTGTAAAGAACGGCTTTTTTTGAAAGTTAGAGACAGAGAGAGAACGAGAGAAAGAAAGGTAGAGAGAAAGAGCATTGAAGGCTGTAAGACGGCACATCACTAGTCTGCTGGTCCTCGTTGTTTGTCTAGATGGTTGTCATCAGCTGCTCATTGTAGATCTAGGGTTCATGCCACCAGGGGGAAGTCTTCGTGCTCAGGTTGGAACCCTATTGATATTAATAAAGGAGATTAGAACTATGTTGATAGGGCTTTCTTTGGATTATATGTGGATTGTATAGTATTTACAAACTCTCTAGTTCTAATCCTAAATTCTAGTTCCCGAGCTATATTGTGTGTTGTAAATGTATGGTGTGCTTGAGTTTTTTATAGGCACAGTTAAAGAGTAATCCTGCCAATTGTGCCTGCTACAGGGTTTTGGAAATTCCACAACCCTTCCTTCTATGCAAAGTTGGCAATGTGTATAGCATACCAAGCATGATACAAGTAGGAAAGTTTATAATATATCAAGTATAATATTAGGTAGGAAAGTTTATATAATACCAAGTATGGATACCATGTATGGATTATGCAGAGCCGGATATCAAGTAGGAAAGTCTTTGAGTTAGGACTACATTATAATTGTGTCAGGTAATTATACCAGAATAGGATTATGCCAAGTAGGATTAGGGCTATTTCAGAATAATGAAATTCTAGGTTCAACAAACAGTTTAACTAATTTCAGGTTCAATATATGCAGGTTGGGTTTATTGTGCTAGGTTCAAGTTTGTACAATGCTACGACAAGTACAAGGATTTAACTTGGTTCTAATAAATTCTAAGTCATGCCTTTTAATACAAACTTAATTAAGTTAAATTAAAATCACTGCAGTCCAACCTTAAATATTTTCCATCTTAGTGTTTACTAATTTCACCCTATAAATGAGATCTCTCCTAAACAGTTGAAAGTGAATTTACCGTTTTCTAAACACCCTTAATCATCTTATCGATTTCCTTTGAGCACTCCTTCACACTCTCACCAAATTTGGTTGCTACCTTTCCAAAACATTCGGACCTATTATCCCCTTCCCATACTAAATGTCATGGAGTGAAACAAAAGGGATAATTTTACTTTTGGTCTTTGATGAATATAATTTGTTTCATTTTAACCCATAAACTTTCAGATGACATATTAATGTTTCTCAAGCTTTCCAAATGTTGCCGTAATGATATCTTTGCAACAAAAATGTTGAAAACTAATAAATTTCATTAAGTGACCATACAGATTTGGTTTAAATATCTGCCCAAATTTATAGTAATTTTATTATTGAACCAAATTTTTATCATAAAGCCAGAAAAGGTCAAATCAAATGTAATAATTTAATATTCATTACATTTATATAAAAATCATAAGACATAATATATATATATATATATATATATATATATATATATATATATTATGTACCTCGCGGGGCGGAGGCATCACCCATTCCCGCCCGGCCGCGACTTAAGAATCAAATTTTGTCACCATCTCCATCCACGTTGTTCCCTATGCTTCCCTATTCGATGTGGGCCTTTATTCCCGCAGGAAATATTACGATCCTTAATCTTACGTCCACTTCGCCTGCAATACAAGCATTTCTCCGTGTGATTATCCTATAATATCTCCTTCTAGCTAATTCTACATCTGCTAATCCTTCTCCAACCGATTCCACATGATCTGTCGATCGTAACTCCACTACCTCCACTAATTTCTCTCAAGAGTTGAGTATGTCTCTCAAACAAGTTCCCTCCAGGGTCAATTCAAAATAACCCCTTCTTGAAAAGTTCACCGTACCAAATAGATTCAGAAAGGGCAAATTTTTGGGAGGTTCAAGCCACTTGCGTGGGACTTGGCAATCTAAATCGAGTCCTAATGGTATCTCCCAAACAGCCATTTAGATTGAAAAAAAAAAAGGAAAAAAAACCACCTTGATGATTAAAATATATATGCATTCACTAACATTCAGAATTCCTTATCATTCCAAACTTACTTTTACACCTTGTTTGATACGAGGAATGAAATGAAGAGGAGGAACGATAGAAAAAGTTAGAAGGAAAGGAATATGAAAAATGAAGAGAATTATAACATAGCTTTATATTGTTTGATTAGCGAGAAGGATGATAAAAAGTATCGATAATAGTATTTGTTTGCTTACTATATTGTACGTTATATTATTTGTTAATAATTTATTTTGAAGGCTAAAAATTTTTTCAATTTAAAGTTGGGGATTGATTAGATACCTCCATTAATAAAAATGCTCCTTAGTCGGTTCAGAGCGAGAGATCTCCCTCCATGTCTTATCTCCATTCTCTACTCCCTCCAACCAAGCAACTGAACAACGGATTTTTCCTCCCCCACCCACTCTCCCTCCACCCGTCTTTTTCCCTCCATCTCGCCCTTTACCAAACATAATGTTAAACTCGTTAAGAGTAAGGAAAGAGTTTTTTTTTTTTTTTTTTTTCCTAGGAATGAGTTGTTCACTCCAAGTTTTATTACCTTATTTCACCAACTAGATGCAATGACTAAACAAAAAGGTTGTTTAATTCACTTGTAAATCTTACTTTTAGATTTTTATTCCATTCTTTCACTCTAGAAAACTTTGCAGGCCATTAAGGGATGATGATGATACTTAACATTTAACAAGTATAATATGTCAAAACAATATGCCTGACAAATTTGTTTCTTTTAGCTATAAAAAGCCTCAAGTTACACATTTTCATTGTATCGGCTGAAGAGCCATTTTTTTTAAGTAACCAGCCGGTTGATTCCTGAAATACTTTTAATATAGAAAGAGAGGGCAAAAAACACAAACAAGAGAGCAAAGAACCAATTGCAATTAACATTTTTGAAAGCAAAAATAAGAACTTATCTATGACAAAGGAAGAAAAAGACACATATATAACGGATGTAAAAGATAATAAAGATTAACAAAAATATAAGATGATCAGTATAAAGATTATACCCGATAAGATAAAAATGAATAAAAAATAAATAAAAAAATCTAGAGGGCAAAGATATAGGTCAGTTTAATCTGGATTCCTCTTCAACATTGCAATAAAACAAACATTTCACAATTTTATGCTCATGAAACTAATTATTAAACTAATCGAAACAGAAGGCTTTTCCGCATCAGAACACTGCCATACCTATTCTCCATAGCAGAAACTGTACAGCGAAATGCTTTTTGTTGCTTCATTTGCGTGCCATAGGAGAGGTCGGTTGAGGTGAAAAAATATACAACTTCCCTTGGCTTGCATTCCTCAACCACATGCCCTGCCTCCTTGTAACCTCTGTGGGAAGCACTAATAACAATGCTCAAATACAGTGGGAACTGCGTAAAGAGTATATGAAGCATCGTCCAAAATTGTTTGTCAACACCAGTCTTTGTTCTCTTGATTGAAACTAGACTCTTTGAATGTAAAAAGGCACGCCTTGCCACTGACATTGCCATTCTGCGCGTGGGAAGTTTTCGAAACTTCTGGCTATTAAGGTTATAAGATACAAATCTTCCATCATCTGTGTTTTGCATTAACAGCTCGTCGACCTTCCAAAACGCCAGAGGGTAATGAATGCGCACTCTAGAAGCCCGATCGCAAGATGCTTGGTCCAACAAGTAATATCTTCAACACTGTTAGAGTATGATGACCTGAATTCAGTTTGGCCTAACTCGAAAAGGTGAAAAACAAAAATGGAATTTTTCATGAGATCTGTGGTGTAGCGGAGGGATCGGGCCGATAGGCCCCATCCTGTAGCCCACCAATGATCTCGCCGGGGTGCGGGGTAGAGTCCCGTGGTACGGATACGTGTTGTTGGGCCGTTTAGTTTATGTTTTTAGGCCCTTAAGGTTTTACGTGTATATATATATATATATATATATATGATGTATTGTGTTAGGGCTTAATAATTAACGAATTTTGAGCCCCCCTAGCGCCCCTACTGTAATATTTACGAGTTTAGTAATTTTCTTCTCCTTTGTTTATAGTTTTTTCCTGTTTTAAGTCTCTATATAAATTTTCTGTGTGTTTTTGTTCTTTGTTTCTATCACATTGATTTTGCAACAAACACCTGTACAGAAGTTTTCAACCACCATCCACATCTCAAAAGATCTAGAACGCAACAAGTCTTTAGTAGAGACAAAGAGGACAACTGATTCTTTCCATATGGCAAGTTCACACCTTTTCACGCTTGGATGTCCTATGGTGTGAAATTCCTCCTCAGAGAAGTCAAATGAAACAATACTGGACCATCCTCTCGTCATGTCAAAAGAATAATAAGCACCTTTGCAATAGACCCCTTCAAAAGTAAAGGCACGACTAGCATTCAAATTAAACTCGATTTCCCTCCAGGAATCAGTACCCAGAGTGTACACCAAAGCTCTAGCTATATTCTGACCTGTTACAGGAGAAAACAGCATAAAACACTTGTACTCATTAGGTTTAGAATCATACCCGAACCCAGCACTGGAAAATATGAATTCGGGACGAAGAGATGGTGTGGGGAGAAGCTTGAATTCCCCAAGTTCTGGATTGCACAAAACAAGTGTCTCTTTTTGTGAGGACCGACAATCATGGAAGCAAATGATACCATCGCAATGAGATCCTACCTAAGTCCCTGGAAAATTCGCTTTTCTCCATCTCCGGGACAGGTGGGAAACTGATTAATTTCTTCAAGAACGCAAGGAAGGTTATCACTACCACCCTCGTTCTTGTTGTGGATCGTAACCATGGACAGCATTTGTTCTTGTTTTCTATCTAATGATACTTCTTGATGAAACCATTTCAAACATAAAGTCTTAGACAAATGTTTGTTACTAACGTGGAGTTGCTTGTTAATAAATGATTGATCATTGATCATAGCGTACCATAACTAGCATACGCATTTACAACTTTTTAGAGACTTGGGTGGCACTCCCAATGAGATCTCCTCCAATGCCTCTTCTGGAAGATGGCAAAAACTCTTCATTTCTGCAATTTTCAATCATGTCATAACTAACCCAACATCTAAAATTCGCAAAAGAAATAGCTCTTATAATGCTCTACAAAAGGACTCACCAAGCAATGTTTAATTAATTCATTGTTGACAAAGCCAAATATGATAGATATTTACAAATCAGTTTGAGGAGTGAGAAAATATGAATTTTTAGATTTAATTTTTCACGTTAATGCTTTGTGCACATTTTGTATGCTCATACTTTCCGACATGGATCAACATACATTATAACTTGCTCATACTTCACGTTAATGCTTGTCTCATCATAATAAAAATCCTTCTTGTGAAAGCCATGTGGACCTAGTGTTGATTGTACGCATATTTAATATAGTAAAACATAATTCAATAAATGTTATCTTCTGTTTCTATGTACGTATACCAAGTTTATCATGCAAAGTGCAAACATGACTAACTAAGCGTCTAACGAAGGCTCGTTTTCTTGCTTTTGAAGAAAGTGTTCTTATCAATTTCAAGAAGGCATTCTGAAGTTGACATTGGCCACATGGTCCTCCATATCAGCAGACCCATAAAATATTTTTTGGCGGGGACATTTAGAGTTCGTTTGCAAAATACATTAAAACTTGAGATTGAAACTTAAAAGCATGTGAGAGCTTTACATTATAACAAACTTTTGCTTTTCACTGTAACATATGAAAATTTTAATTTGTCGTAGTTTAAACTTATTATTTCTAATGTGTCTCCTAAACAAACTCTAAAAAAATGTTAGCAATCGTTCATTGTTGAAATCTACCAACCTCAAAGTAATTAATGTTAGCGAAAATGGAAACGAAAATTCAACAAGCGTAAGAATAATGAATGTTTTTTTTTTTTTTTATAACTTAGGGAGTAGAGAATTTGAACTCCACCTTAAAATGGAGTCGAGTGTAGTTTTTACTGCTAGATTATACCTATAACCACATAATAAATATTGAAATTGCCTACAACCACATAATAAATGTTGATATTAAGATATAAATCAAGATTAAAAAGAAGATAGATACCAAATTTTATAGTAGTTCAATTTCACACCGTCTATATCCACTTAGTTTTCTTCACTATATTTTCTGAGAATGATTACATACTCATAACCCCTAACTTTGAACACTTGGTATAATTCTCACACGATTTTGGCAGAGTAATGACCTAAACTCCAATTTTCGATCACTTCTTTCAACCTTGCCTCATCCTATTTATAGAGCTCTTGGCATGTATAACTGTTTTCTGGAATGTAACTACCGTTCTTCTCATGTCCTCCCTTCCTGAGGTGATCCATGTCCTCTGACCATTCAAGAGTAAACCTCCATCTTCCACATGGAAACTCTCACCTTCAATCTCTTCGAGAGGAGTACCTCCTTCCTCTCGCGTTCAACCTCTCTAGAGGATAACTTCCTCTTTTTGATATTAATGACGACTACTCCGAGAGGTTCAGGCATCACAAGATGGCTAATTTTAGCGGAATTTCTTGAGAAATAGGAGCAGTTGAAGTGTGAGAACTCTTCACACTTGCCAAGGCTCGAGCTCTTTGGAACGTAAGTCTTCTAAGGCACTTCAAGATTCGAGGTCTTTGAGGCATGACCTCTTGAGGTCTTGACAAACAGGTTGTGCTCCAGACGCGGCCTGTCCTGTTTTTGATCGCAACTAGGGGTGCTTCACTAACATGTGAGCTCGTTGAACAACCGTTTCTTTCTCTCTTCTATAATTTAGAAGTTAAGCTGGGAGCTTTTCGAAAGTTATATGCCAGGATCAGTAATTGTTCGTAATGCTCCTCCAATAATTCAAATTAAATTCGTTTCAGAGCTCATAACTCAAAACTTGTTGACATGGAAAACGGAAAATGGGGAAAAAAAAAAAAAACTCCCTGGTTCTAAAATTTGCTTTCTGCCTTGGCCCTTCTCTCCGGTCTCTTCCAGGTACGCTCTGATTCACACAAATCATTATTATGTATTATTTTTCATTTTGAAATGTAATGTCAAAAAATTTTGTTGGGTTATTTACAAATTAATTAGAAATTCTAGAAATGGAGAGTAAATTTTGCCTTCTGCCACAAGAGGTATTGGAGGAAATCTTGTTGAGAGTGCCTCCAAAGTCCTAGTAATCTTCAGACGCGTTTGCAAGTTGTGGTACTCTATGATCAATGATCAATCACTCATAATCAAGCAACTCCACTTTAGGAACATCAGTAACAAACATTCGTCTTCCATCACGTTGTGTCTGAATTGGACTTTTTAAGGTTTAGGTGAGATCTGATGATCTTCTCTTATTTTTTTGGAGAGATTTTTTAGAAAAGTTCAGTTTGCAAGGCTCTATTTTTTTTCCCCCTACAATTTTCCGTGAAAGCTTTTAAATTTATGACTGTTGAAAACATGGGTGAGAACCATACGGCCATTTTTATTATTTGGCAACGGACAGCCTGAAGAAGCTTGCTCCAATCTTGGAGAAGTTGTCAGAGAGATATTGTATAGGTACGAGATTTGCTCAGACGTAAAGATTAGTTTCATTTTCTCCTTTTCTCTCTACATTTTATTTAGTGAATCTAATTCCCAAGATGCTTCAACTGTAGTAAAGTTGTTCTCCTTCTCTGGATGCATCTCGAACTTTGATTTTAGAAGGAATTTAAATGATAGAAAAGTGGAGAATTTGTGCCCCCCTTCAGTTTAGGTGACTCTTTCAAACCACATATAAGTTGAAACTTTTGGCTGTTAAGGTTATGCGAAACAAATATTCCCTCTTCTTCACTTTGCATTAACAGCTTATCATTCTTCCAAAATGCTACCGACTGTAAGATGCCAATGTTGGAGAATTTGAGTGTTTGGAGAAAGACAATCTTCGCTAGGCAGTGAAATAGTTAAAGGACAACTACATTAGTTGAGATTAAACCTCTTTAGTTCTTGGGAAGGTTTAATAACATGATTGTGGCAATTATTTTTGTTTGTATATTTAGTGGGTCCTGATTAAATTTTATGCAAGTTTGGTGCCTTACTTATTTTGCCTTACCTTCGGAATTCCGAGTCTTACACCTGGCATGATTTGTGGCATGATTTGTTGATGCTCTGCAAGTTCTTGGTGATGCTTTGTCAAAATAGAACTTCTACATACAATTCCTAAAAGGACATGTGTTTGGTATAATAGTAGAAACCATTGATTAAAACATTTTAACTGTAGCATATGAAAGCTTTATACTGTAATAACTTTTATCTTTTTTACTGTAGCTTATAAGAGCTTTATACTGTTCATAACTAAGATAATGGTCCAGACTGCCCTATGCCAAACATCCAATAAACAGCACTGCAGTTTGGTTTCTTATAATCCATCTCCCTATTCAGAAATTTCTTTTCATTTCAATCATCCGACGAGCATTGAAGTCGCGATATTATCACACACGAACCTCATCCATTTTTTTTGGCTCCAAAACCAAACGCTTTTTCTGATGTCAAGAAATTGCATTGAGCAGGAAAAAGAAAATAAGAAACCAACTTCTTATATAGAGCGATATGTTCCATAAGTTTCTTGCACTGACCAATGCCAAAAAAGAGATGGTCTAAATATTCCCCTACACCCTATCACATGTAGATAGTCTCGTATGAAAAACTAACCAAGCAAATACCATTTTCTCTGGAACACAAGATTGAAATTGAAAGGCTCAAAAGTAAATCTTTACCCTTCACGAAAGAAGAGCGAAAGAAAGATGTACAAGAGAAACCTAATGCTGAACTCCAACCAACGCCTTTTATCCAACTTATATGTGGTTTCAAACATACTTCAGACCAACTTTTCGTTAGAGAGAACAATTTATTCCCCACAAAACAGACGAGTCTTTCTTGATCTGCTTATAACTAATTACAACCTTAACTAAGAGAAACCCAATTAACATAATGATTTATCCTTTTCAATCATGATGATTCAGATCACATATATTGAAAATAAGTGAATCATCCGAATGCTATCAGTTGCACTGAAGCAAAAGTTGTTGAACAGTAAGAGTGATAGAAGCAACTGATGCTACATATACCAGAGCAGAATGCGTAAAGAAGTTTCAGATTTTCATAAAGTTCAGAAAATGATACGTATACCAACTTGGGACGTGCATACAGACGAGTTCCTGTACATAGCATTACTCATAGCTACAGGGGACTGGCAACCACATACGTAAGAGAGTCTAAACGCCTATTCCTACTACTACTCAGATCACAAACGTACAATCCTAAAAGTTATACAGCTACGGGTGGATGTCAAGAGTTTTGACATATTATCACACAGCAGCACTTACAGCATATCACCCTTGTATGTCCATAACATCAAATATTTCGTCTCCATCTTCCTCTTATCGTAGTTCATCCATGAGAAATCCATCTGCCACCATGTTACTGACACATATAGAAAGGGTTTAGCCTAAAAGGCAACAACATTTACACGTGGGAAAATCTCCAAGTTTCAAAGCCGCTTAGAAGCATTGAATTACCTTAAACAGCAGAAACAGAAACTCACAACACGCTTAAGTTTTCTATTATAGAAGAAGAAATTGAATGACCATCTGAAGAAAATAGAGTAAAAGTCACGAGCGCTGATTGTATGACTAAAAGAAAACAATATTAGGCAAGGGCTGATTGTCTGACAAAGAAAACAATATTATGCAATGTGATAACGATATTGAAACTCACATAGCCCCTCTCTCAAGAAATGGATCTCCATCAGAGTGGGGACTGTAACAGTATATTTCACAATCTGCCAATTTCACTACCTGCATAACAAGATATCGTAAATTTTCCTCCTGGTATCGCAACTAACATTTACTTTCTGTAAAATAAGTTCACCTCATCCAGAGCCTTGTACAAAGTCTCAAAAAGGGAGCCACCTTCATTTGTCTCTGTCCATTACTGAAAGTAGATTTCAAGAAACAAAAACTTAACGCTCAAAGAGCACTCGGCAATTTAAGAGACAAGAACCCACCATGATGACCAAAAAATAAACAAAAATACACCTCAGTTCCATGCAGAGCCAACTTCACGTGAAAGCAAAGGCGGGGCCCAGACCGCCCACACCTAATCGCGCATGAGAGAGGAGTAGTTGGCTTTGCTAAAATCAAAACACTACAGCACATACAGTAAAGCGAGGGAGGCAGAGAGAGAGAGAGAGAGAGAAGACATGCAATGAAATGAAATAGAGAAAAGAGAACATCCTTCCATGAAATCACCATGTCAATTCTGCCACAGGAAAGACAGAGAACAAAAAATTCTCATACTAAATGCATGATAATTTTTATCTCTCGTATGAATTTGAAAGAGAAGGTAGCATCCCAAACGTATAATTAAGGTATTTCCCTTCTAAATCAAAAAATTTGGCAGCTGGAACATAATTTATTTAGCTAAAAAAAAAAAACTGCAGTTTAAGAAGGCATACAATCAACGTTTTCATGACATAATTTCTCAAACTCTAGTCTGGTTACATGGAGGTCCTTTTTCATTTTCTAATTTTTTTTTTCATTTGCATTGGTTTAGAGGGCCACAAACACGTGTCCCTCACAGGTCCCAGCAGTTAAGATTACTGCATATCCATGTAGCGTATAGAAAGAAGCATTAATTGTACAACAAACAAGGGAAATTACAAAAAATACTTTTAATGCTTCAAACATTAGTTATCAAAAATCTGCTTAAACCCATCCCAGGTTTCCTCTGAGAAGAATTGATGAGCATTCATAGCACTGGAAAACCACAAAGATGTTGGAAACATAAAGAAGCCATTTAAAATCAACAAACAACAAATAATTAATGACAATGTACCCTCTCATCTCATGGCAATTGTACCAAAAGTTCAAAGACAACAGATAACCTAAATGAAAAAAAATTCAACTTTGGGAAATGGAGAGATTTGAACTCTCAGCTCCTCTAAGAGAGACAGGTTCCAAACTGTCTGTCAAACCTCTTGACAACACTCCCAGAAAAAACAAAAGAGGATCACAAAGTGGGTTGCAACGTCGCCCAATAAGCTGACAGTGTCATTACCCGTGATCCTCTTTTTCAGACTATGTACTTGATACAAAATAAGATACAGATACCTGAAGTCATAATCCGGATAAATCTGACAGAGTGCGAGAACAAGGTAGACCAACGTCTTCGGGCTGGAATGCATATTGGAAAAATGAATAAAAGAAACATAAGAGACAACCTGCATTTCCAAATCCTATCCAATTAACTATAACAACCTTGATCTGCTCACAAGCACTTCAGCTGGCGAAGAAGAGTCGGTACCCGATGATTTCCCAAGATAATCTAGGATCTAAGGCAACAAACAACGGATAAGAAATACAAAAAATATACATAAACAAAAAAATGACGAACCAAAATTCATATATGCATTATATACACGCAAACGATCAGGAGTGTTTGACACTGGATGAACCCACATAAATTTAATTTTTCCCCCCTTGATTTTTCAGCACGTTGACCCAAATCCAAAGTCATAAATCAAGCCGGACATTAAATAGTATGCTGTAAAAGCCTTATTTTAGCTTATTTTCCAAACTGAGAGACAACTTCTTATCAGTTCCCGTGTCTTTGCCTAAAGGAATAAATTTACACAAGACATAAACATGATTTTTTTTAAAAAAAAAAAAAACAAAAAGAAACATCTCTCTCTAGCAAACCAAAAATGGGTTTCCAGAAAAGTCAAAACAAAATTACAACTCACAATAGTAAGCTTCAAGGCAGCCTTTGATGGTACGCTCTCCAAGATTTAAACGACTCAGAAAAGCATTTATTCTGAGAAAAGAAAATAATAATTAAAAATTAAACTCCAAAAACCAGACGCTTGATCATTTTTAAAGAATAAATTACTGGAAAATTACCGCCCTAAGGGCGTGAATTCGAGGAACTTCATGTGGGTGCTTCGGATCTTCGAACGGTCCTATAACAATCGAGCATAATCAAGAACCTCAATAATTGAATTGGAAATTCAATTGAAACACAGAATTGTCCATACGACCAAAAAAAAATGAATCGAATTTCAACGAAATGCGAAAGAAAACAAAGCAGATACGATAATGGAAGCGGAAATTTTGGAAAAAATTGACAACATAAATTACCTGAGAGTAATTTTTGCGATGAATTTTGGGAAATTTTGGAGCTGAAATTGCACCAATTTTGGTCGAATTTATCGCATCCGAGAGCGTTTCAGTACGCCCTAAAATTCGAATATTCTAAATTTGATTTCTTTTGATTTTCGGTTGGCGTTATAATTGATGGCTTTCGTCATCCTAGTCAGTCGGGTCGGGCTCACAATTTGCCGCCCAGGAGACCTAGGCCCGGTGGAGATGACAGGCCACTCCTTAGGCTCCATTTGGTAGGAGATATAGAGAGAAGAAATGATGAAGAAAGTTAGGAGGATAGAGGATGTGAGAGATAAAGAGGATTATGATAATTATTTATGTTGTTTGATAAGAGGGACATAGAGTTAAAAGGATAGATTAATGAATATGTGTGATTATTATATTGTCATTTTTATCATTTTATATTAAACTTTTTGAAAGATTAAATAGTCTTTTCAAAACTATAAATAGTGAATTGTATGAATCTCTCCATTAGTAGAAGGATGCAAAATGATGGGCCCTAAAGAAAGGGGTCAACCTCCACATCTCCTCTCCCTCCTTTTATCCTTCCAATCAAACAAAAATAAAAGCTCTCCTTCTATGTCTCTCCCTCCACCCCTATCCATCCCTCCATCTCTTCTTCCTACCAAACATACCATCAGTAGAAGCCTACAAACATTAAGCTATTTCTTTTTCTTTTGGGAAATTTACAAAAAATGCTTCCTTACGAACCTACTTTTTAACATTGCCCTCTCTATCTACACTTTTCAAAATTACCCCTTAGTTATTTTTTAAATTGATTTATCAAAAGATCTTGTTGTCCTTAGTTCAAAAAACAAATGAGATCAAACTTAATCTTCTTTCCCTTTTTCTTTCTCGTTGTTTCTTTTTCTCTCTCCTCTTTTAACTTCATTTTCTCTCTTAGATGCACTGTCCCACTCTTTTCTCTCAATCCTATCCTAGCTCCCAAGGAGACCACCACCGACAACAACCTTCTGATCCGCGAAGTTGTGTCTGCTGGTGACGATCCTTTCCTCACCGAACATAATTCACAGACTCGCCAAGTTCTTCGATCTAACACCGGGAGAGTTCCGCAAGCAATTCCTCAGTCTTAAGTGGCTCCGCCTCCCTACAGACACTTAAAAGGCTCCAATCCTTCCTACTGACAACTTCCCGCTGATTCACTCCTCGTTTTGAACATGATTCACAGACTCACCAAGTTCTCCGATCTAACGCAAGGAGAGTTTTGCCAGCAGTTCCTCGATCTTAAGCAGCTCCGCCTCCCTACAGACACTTAGATGCTTGGACAAGCAGCAGCTTGCGCTTCGAGCTTTGGTAGAGTTAAGATCTCCTCTGTCAATGATTTTGTTCTCTTTTTTTTGTCGTTGATCTTGTCGATTGATTTTTTTTTTTTTGTCGATTTTGTTCTCAAGTAGCTTTGCCTCCCTATAGACACCCAAACTCGTGGAAAAAGTAGTAGCTTATGCTTCGAGCTTCGACGGAAGTGAGATCTCGTATGTTGATGATTTTGTTCTCTCTTTTTTTGTCTATTGATTTTGTTTTCCGTTACTGTTTTTGCTTCGATCATCTTGACTGATGTAATATTACGCGTTTGTTGTAGCCGAATTTTGATCTTTTTTTTATTTCCATGTTTGATTTGAGCAGTTGGATTTTCATCTTGTGATCTAGCTAAAAGTATTTTTGATCTTACTTTTCGTTGCTAAATGAACATGTGTTTTGTGTTTGTTGGATCAATTTCGTACATCATCAACATATTATGTGATATGGTTTAAGTTTGGAATTAGTTTTGAGATTTGTACCTTTTGCTTAATCTGCTTTTTTTTTTTTTTTTTAATTTGGAATCTACTAGGTTCTAAGACAGAATCTAGTGGGTTTCGAGGCAAAATCGGCCGTTGCGACGAGTTTTGAGACAAAACCTAGCGGGTTCTTGAACAAATATTGGCGGGTTCCATTACTCTTCACCCAACCAGAGGCAGCCGGTGCTTTTTTTTTTTTAAGAAAATATTTTGGAATCTAATAGTTTCCAATCTAGCACCTATGCTGGTGACCGGAGGTTCTTTATTGGAAAAAAGAAAATATGCTAGAATTTGATAGGTTTCAAATTGAGGTTTTTTATTGGAAAAAAGAAAATATGTTAGAATCTGATAGGTTTTAAATTGAAACCTAGCAGGTTTTAATCTGGCACTTGCTCTGGCGACCGGAGACGGTTTCAGCGGGTTCCATAAGTTTTGAGATTTGTACCTTTTGCTTAATCTGCTCTTTTTTTTGTTTTTAATTTGAAATCTACTAGGTTCTAAGACAGAATCTAGTGGGTTTCGAGGCAAAATCGGCCGTTGCGGCGAGTTTTGAGACAAAACCTAGCGGGTTCTTGAACAAATATTGGCGGGTTCCATTACTCTTCACCCAACCAGAGGCAGCCAGTGCTTCTTTTTTTTTAAGAAAATATTTTGGAATCTAATAGTTTCTAATCTAGCACCTATGCTGGTGACCAGAGGTTCTTTATTGGAAAAAAGAAAATATGCTAGAATTTGATAGGTTTCAAATTGAGGTTTTTTATTGGAAAAAAGAAAATATGCTAGAATCTGATAGGTTTCAAATTAAAACCTAGCAGGTTTTAATCTGGCACTTGCTCTGGCGACCGGAGACGGTTTCAGCGGGTTCCATAACAAAACTTAATGGGTTCTAAGATAGAACCTTGCTAGTTCCACGATGGAATTTGGCGGGTTCCGAAATAAAACTTGGCATCTTCCATTTAATAAAGAAGGGTAACTTGATCTTTTAATAAATCTTCAATTTCTAATAAAGGGGCAGTTTTAATAAATGGTTTGTTAGAGAGCATTTTTAACAAAATAGTAAATTTGAAAGGCATTTTGTAAGTTGCTACTTTCTTTTTCCTTTCCCATTCTTTTTTTTTTCTTATTCTTGACAAATAGAAGCATATATTTTACTTCCTTTTTTTTTAGAATAAGTATATCTTTTACTTGATAAACATTTTTTTTTTAATATTTTACCGATCAAATACTATTTCTTAATGTGTGTGTATATATATGTATAAACCTACATTCTTTGGTAGTATCTACTTTTATAGGGTGTTTAAAAGTGAGTTAGAACTAAGAATTAGAACTAAAAGTACTATAACATGTGAGAGTTTTACACTATAGCATATTTTTATTTTACACTGTAGCATGTGAGAACTTTACAATATTTAAATAAAAACTAATGAGTTAGAATTGAGTTTGTCAGACATCACATTAGTATTTTTAATCGTATGACTTTGTCAGACATCATATTAGTTTTTAATTGTATGATCGGATTGGTCAAATCCAGCCAAAAGCAGTCCCTCGGAAGGACCGGATCATTTGGTCTGCCTCTTTTTTAGGACTTTCTCTGTCTGGAGTCTGCATTGGCTAACCAAAAGCAGAGTTTTAGAGATTAATCTTGTCTGGAAGCGCATTTAGAAATGCAAAGGTTCTTCCTTTAGAGGATTGCGTTGGATTCTCTTCGTACTAGAGATAAGTTTCTGTGGCTAGTGGATCTTGACAACAAACTTTGTTGTCTGTGTGGAGAAGTGGAGGAAATAGTTATTCATGTTTTCACTGATTATACTCTTGCGAAGTTTTTTTGGTTTAGAAGCAGGTGGACAGTTCATCTTTAAACTCCTCAGTTTGACTCCCCAAAAATGTTCATTAACTGACAGTTGTCATTCCCTAAAGTGTCCCATCTTGATAAAGGAGCTGAATTGGACTTTGTACTGTTTGGGGCAATCTGTTGCCATTGAATTTGGCGCTAGAGCAATAGAATGCTTCATGAAGGAACGACTTCTAATCCTGAAGTGATTCTTTAGTCGGTCCTATTGGCTTGTCATGAATTCAAGCAATGCTTTAAACCTGAGCTGCCAATGCTACAAAAGGAGGTGATCTCTCTTTTTGTCTGATAGTGCTGCTAATATTGGTGCAGAGGATGCTCCCTTCAGTATTTTTGTGGATGTGGCTTGGAAAGAGGATATTTGTGCGGCTGGTGTGGTCTGCAACGATGACTTGAATACTGTTGTCTAGCTTGTCTCCAAGAAGATAGTTGCCAAATCTACTCTTCATGCTAAGTTTTTGGCCATTCACTTTGGTATGGGAGTGGCTTTAAATAGGGGTTGGGTGTTAGTTTCTTTGCTTAGTGACTCAAAGCTTTGTATTGATTCCACTTCTAAAGAGATGGCTTGTCCCAAATGGTGGTGTCTAGATGTTCTAGAGTCAATTTGGTCATTACAGTCTTTTAGGGTGTTTGATAAGTATGGTTAAAACCATGATTGTGGTTCGAAACACTGTAATATGTAAAAGTTTTACACTATTTAGTAACCATAACCATGGTTCTAACAACAATTGTCAAACACCTTATTTGTTATGTGTTCTTTCCTTCAAGTGGATCCCTAGATACAGTAATGTTAATGCACATGCTTTGTGCTAGTGGGCTCTTCCTGTCTCCTACTATGGCAATGTTTGTATCCAGAGGGTGCCCCTGAAGTGGCTTCCACGTTTGGTTTAATCTAAGCCTTGTGCATCTTTTTAGATTAAAAAATATATATATATGCACGTTACTAACGTGAATGACCCCTAAATTTTAAGTTTTTCATCGCTTTACCTCTTGAACTTTCAAAACTCTTCATTTTATCTCTTAAATTTTAAAAATCATCATTTTACCCTTGTTTCAAAGTTTCTCATTTTGTCCCTTATTTTTTGATTTTGTATTTAAATATATGAAATTAAGCCAACATGATTCGTACATGGGTAGCCTATAAGGATAAAAATGAGATTTTATTCCTCTTAAGTTTTGTTTCACGTTTACACTCTCAATTAACTTTTTTAATCTGCTCTTATTTAAGAAAGTTTGTATATATGTTTCTTCTCGATATTATTCACTGATATCTCTTTATCTTTAATGCATAACTCATCTTCTTTGGTATTCAAATTCAAAAATCGGTGAATAATATTAACTTATTAAATAAGTTTTGCATTAAAATGAGAAAAACGTGCAGGCAAATTCTTCCTAAACAAGAGTTCAGATACGAAAACAAAAGCGTCAAGTGAGAGTATAATTGTGAAAAAAAAAAAAAAAACTTAGGAATGATAAATCTCATTTTGCCCTTGCAAGTTACCCATGTGTGACTCATATAGGCTTAATCTGTTTATTTGAATAGAAAAAAAATTTAAGAGATAAAGTGGGGAGCTTTAGAAGTTCAAGGGTAAAATATTATTTTTCAAAATTCACAGGGCAAAGAGGAATTTTAAAAGTTCAAGGGATAAAGTGGTAATTTTTAAAGTCCAAGTGTAAAATATGAGAAACGGTAAAGTTTAAAAACCATTAGTGTTAACAACCCTGTATATAAAACAGTTTGTTGGAATTTAATTGTTAATAACGGTCAAGAGGGAGTTAAGGAAGCAATTACCATATGGGTTGTTTCGCGATTATCTTCCTCAACCAAGAAAAACCGCGTTTAAGTAATTCTTTGGGCTGCTTTAACATACTAGTATAGAACTGTGCCTACGGCACTTGGTACTTTTTTTTTTCAATTTTTATATAACGAGAATATTTGTTATTACTAAATATAAAAAAAAAACCGTAAATGTGAATTAAAGTGTCGTGATAAAATATTTACAATGTGTTGGTGATACAAAGTCGTAGCATTTCATTAAATATTTCTTTTACTTACTACTAGGTTTTTCACCAAAAATTACTTTTACTTCTTACAATTTTTTTTAGAAAAAAAATAATAAAAAGATAAGTTTAGAATCAATACGGATTGATAATATCAATTTTTTGTCATTTACAAGTTTCATCCTTAGTAGAGCTATACCGGCGGAATCAAATTAGATCAAAGAGAAAAAGAAAGACTAAAAAGGGTTAAAATGGTTAAAGGTTGACGTGTGTCCAAAGGACGTGCATGAGAACTTAAATATCGTTTTTTTTTTCACGTAAATTATAATAACATTTGTACCAATTTCTTTTATTAATTATTCTTAAAAAGTCTTTTAATAATACATGGAGTACTGATTATTTTACTAAAATTTAACACTAATTCACTGAAAAAAAGTAAGTTTTTATTATTTTTGGTAATGTAAAAAAATTGCCAAGTGTTTTTAAAATTAAAGTGCATCTTTTCTTACGTGTAGATATATAGTGTATGTTAGGATTAGTGCCAAAAAAAATTAATACTTTAATTATATTTATGACAATTTTGATAAAATAAGTAATAATAAGAATATTTAATGTATTAATAATGGTCTTCATATTACTTTTACAATAATAATTATATATTAACAAACGTGTGAACCATAACTATTAGAAACAAATTTTGAAATTGTGCATATATAGGGTTTATATGTTGACAGATCTGATTCGGAGATTGATAGTCTAAATTATATAATCCAAAATCTATATATATAGTTGGACACTTTATACATAATAAGGTTATAATGAGGATTTATGTCTAATTAGGGATGTGGCTTATTTTGGTCGTCGAACGAATTGACTTTATGATAGACACATTGGTGTGGTAAACTTAGTGGTAGTCGCACACTGGACTGAATCCTAATGATGTTCTCTCTTTACTAGGATTGTCGAATATTGTGTCTCATGATGTTCATTTAGGGCTACCTGCGTTTGTGGGCCATAATAAGAGGAAAGTGTTTAATAATCTTAAGGAGAGAGTTTGAAAGAGGCTACAGTTATCAAAAGAGCACTAAATTGTTTTAAGTGGTGGTAGGGAGGGGGGTAGAGAAGTTCTTATCAAGGCAGTGGTCGAAGCTACCTCCACTTATGCTATAAGTGTCTCTAAATTTCCTTCCACTTTTTGTGCAAATCTTCATTCTATGGTGGTGTGTTTTTGGTAGGGTGGAGGTGGTGATGATCGAAAAATTTATTGGATCCAATGAGAAAAGCTTTGTAGGCCTAATGGTAAGGGAGACATAGGTTTCAGAGATTTGGAAGCTTTTAACAAGCACTTATTGTTTAAAAGGGACGGCGAATTTTAATGAATCCATCCTCTCTCTGACTAAGGTTCTTAATGTAACACCTAAAACGTGTATTATATATGCAATATTTAGGAGTTATTATGAGCGATTTATGCACAAATTTTGTAAGCTAAAAGCAATGCTCAAAAATTTGTTAATTGTATTGGATGCAATATAAGTGCCATAAGGATTATTATTTAAATCCAAATTTTATGACAAATTCTATAAGAATAAATAGGATATTTACAAGATTAAAACATTAAGCTATAGTCCTAAGCAAAGTATGAGTTATATATTTAATGGTATGAAGAAAAAAGCTAAATAACGTATAAAGAAAGAGTGAAGTAATATACTGTTGTAGAACTTGTTGTAACAGATTTTAAAATAAAAATATGGCATAAGAATAATACTGTATAAAAAAAATAAAAATTATACAATAATGAAAAATCTAGAAGCTAATATACACTCGCAATGGGAAACAATCTTTGGGTTGGAATTTGGTGTGGAAAATTCCGGCTTTAATTATAAAGACAAATTAGGAGACGTACACGGGACCTGGTGAAAGTAAAGCGCTTCCCTTTCAAATCATCATATTCAACCCAAAAGGGCATTTTTTTTTAAGTTCATGCAAAGAAGCCTTTTGCAGCATTTGACCCCACAAAAAGAAAATACACACCTTTTCCCCTTTAACCTCTGCAAACACAACAACATCAACAACCATTGAAGCTGCAGATCTTTCTTAAACGCCTAATTTATAAAACACAATTTCTTAAAATCCTCGAAAACCCTAAATTTTATTATTCGAAAAGGTTTGGGATTTAGGGCTCGCTAGCTTGTTGGTTTCGTCCATTATGTCTCGTGCGATTCGGATTTTGATTTTGAGCCTCTTTTTGGTGAGCTTCGGATCGCCGTCGTTGTCGGCTAATTTGGGATCGCGGTCGATCCTCCGATCGATCGGCAACGACAACGGCGATCCTCGCGACTACGCCGTCGATTTGAACGTCACCAACTTCGATTCCGCACTCAGGGACACGCCGGCTACTTTCGCCGTCGTCGAATTTTTTGCCAACTGGTCAGATTTCTTTTTTTGGCTATGAAAGTTTTTTTTTTTTTTAACATATGAAAAAAGTTGTTGTTTTTTTTTATTTTTTTTTATTTATACGATTCGATCCGATTATTGAATATGCTAAATTTATGTATGTTAATGCGTGTAAATCTACTCAGAGACGTTTCAGTTCTAATACAGGAGCTGAAGAATGACTTTTTTTTTCTTTTTATTTTTTTTTTCTGGAGTTTTATTCATGGGTGCATCACTTTGAAATTTTGAGTTGGACATCCATACTTTAGCTCCTTCACGTGGTTTTTCACATTCAGAGATTGGAAGTGTTTGGATCGCCTGTTCGAACCGGAAACACTATGATAATTTAAATTTTGTCAGTAAAAACATTGTAGCAAACTTGGTTCGAATTAGAATTTTTTCATTTCAAACCGGTAAACCAAACGCTAGTGTGTGGATTGTGAATACAATTTTGTTTTCATTATTGGTTGACATGGCAGATTCGTCTCTGAATTATACGGTTTTGTTTCATGTGGGCTCCAATTTTTGAGTTTGTTTGCAAATGTATTTCCAAATTTGGCATACCGAAGTTGAAAGTAGGGTATTTTTTCTTTTTCCTTCTTTTGACGATTTTGGAGATTGGTATGATCTACATGATCGTTTGTGCAGCTAAAACGCCCCATAGTATTTAAATGAGAACTTTTGGGAAATACTGATCTTTATTCATTTGTTTCATTTTTTAATTTTGGGATTTGAGTGGATGAAAGTTTACATATTCAAAAATTCAAAGCACCAGTGCACTTGTGGCGCATGATTCTCTGTGGGTGGCAGAAATGCACTCTTTATCATGTTCTTTGGTTGGCTAATTTCTTTGAACCCATCTTGCTATTGTTAATGTACATGTTTTGTGAAGAATAATTTTCGTTGTTTGTTACTTGCCTGGCAGGTGCCCTGCTTGCAGAAACTATAAGGTATGATGGCCGTAGATTTTTCTTTAACAACTTTGTTCTATCATTCTCGTGCAACTTACTGACAAAAAGTAAACCTGCAGCCTCATTATGAAAAGGTAGCAAGGCTTTTCAATGGACCGAATGCTGTTCATCCAGGGATCGTATTGATGACAAGGGTAGACTGTGCATCTAAGGTATTTATGCTGTGCTTTTTTCCTTCTATTGTCAGATTTATCTTCCAATGCAATCTCTTCTAAAATTTCTAGAACTGGTTGTCCATTTGCTCTGTATGGAGCTGCTATGTCAACTTATAGGGTGTTTGGAAGGGTGGTGGGAACCACTTTCACGGTAGCATATGAGAGCTTTACACTGTAGCAATTTTTTTTTAATTGTTACCGTAACATGTGAGAGCTTTATACTATTCATAACTGAGTTTGTGGTAGGAACTGTGTGGTGGAAACCATTGCCAAATACACAATTAAATGTCCAGTGACTAGTCAGAGTTGGGGAAAAACTCACTCTTCTGGAAAAGGTTTCCTAAGAAAATTTTGAAAAACTAATGGAATTTCAAATTAATAAAGAGAATCGATCTTGACAGAAGTTTCTTGGTAGCATGATCCTTTAATTCAGGCTGTTTTTATTTCCATGTCTTTCATATTCGTAGTTGTATTATTGCTTATTATTTATCAAAGTGTACCTTGATAATTAGATTTTTTTTTTTTTACTTACTTGGCAGCACAGATAAATACTAAACTCTGTGATAGGTTTTCTGTGGGTCATTATCCTATGCTTTTCTGGGGACGCCCTTATAAATTCATAGGTGGTGGTTGGGAACCTAAACAAGATAAAATTGAAATACATGTAATTGATGATGGGCGTACGGCTGATCGGTTGCTTAACTGGATCAACAAGCAAATAGGCAGGTATGAGCCATGAGGTATTTAAGTTCTTTGCTTATTTGAATAAAAATGTTAAAAGGTATGTGATGTTTTTATTCAAAGAAGACGGACATTTGAGACTACATTGATAATACTGAGATTCATCAACATTGTTTTATGTACGAGTATTTTATTCTTCCATATCTTTTTTTTTTGAACAACTTTTCCATGCAATCTTTGTTGTAGTTTTCCTTTGGAGTCGAAGATATATAAAACAATTACGATGGAACCCAAATGTTTGGTACATGCTAATCTCATACCATGAGTATTGCTCCAATATGAAGCTTGCCCATATGGCTGAGCTGGTTTTGGCGTTTGCTTTCTTTCTTCTCCATTTCAAGTACACTTGTTTCAAGAAATGACTTGCTTTAGAATTATAGGGAACATTTTTGACATGAGTTCATTGAGCTCAATCTTTTTTGTATTCTTTTCTTTTGTTTTGTTTTGTTTTCTTTTGGTTTTCTCTCCCTTTTTTTTGGTTCCTATGTATGATGGATTTCTTTTTCTAATTAGAAGCGATAAATTATCAATAGAAAAAAGACAAATAATGCGAAAGGGAAGAGGACTAGTTACCCTCCTAAAACAAGGTTCCTGTACTCTTGTAAAAGATATTTCTATAAACAAGATTCCACCAAAATTTGGTGTTCCAATAACATTATGCGTCCACCAAAATTTGGTTCCAATAACATTATGCTTCCACCAATATTTGGTGTTCCAATAACATTATGCTTAACTAAGAACTAGATGTCAAGAAGTAATTATCAGATTGATGCCCATTAGAGGCCTATTCCTATCTCTCTTCTAGTTGATCACTTGCTTTATTTTATTTTATTTTATTTTATTTTTCTTCTCTAAGATAAGAACGTATCGTACTATTTCCATATGCATTTTGTTCTACTATATGATACATTTCACTCTTTCATATTAGAAACGGGAATAAAGTAATAAACTATTAAATTTCTTATGCATGAACTACGCATTTTGAGAGACATCTTTAGTTTATACATGGAGAGTGCACTATAATCAAAATTGTACTATTCTAGAATCAACGTTATGCACTATCAAAAACAACTATCATTGTTCTGTTTTCTAATGCTCTCTAAATTACAGCTCATTCAGCTTGGAAGATGAGAAATTCGAAAATGACCATCTTCCATCAAATGTCTCAGATCCTGGGCAGGTGCATCCCTGAGTACAACTATAAGTTTCCTCACTGCTTTTACAAATTTTTTGCTCCTTTTAGTTCATGATGATAATGTTTCAATACGTGTTTTCTTGGTCATAGATTGCACGGGCTGTTTATGATGTTGAAGAGGCAACAGCCACCGCCTTTGAAATCATCGTAGAACACAAGGTATTAATTATTTTCCCCTCTCTTCCCCCCCAAAAAAAATAATCATAATAATTTTCCCCTCCCTAGTTTTTTCTTTTCTTTTCTTTTCAATATAATATTTTTGGTATTGATTTACCTGTCTTCTCTATCTGTCTCCATAGATGATCAAATCAAATACTCGAGCTTCACTTATTAAGTTTCTTCAAATTCTAGTGGCTCATCATCCTTCTAAGAGGTAAAGACCTCTCCTCTTCTTCCTTTTTGCTTCGGTAACGTGCTACTTTGTTATAAAACTCGAAAGACTATCTATTCAGGTGCCGAAAGGGAAGTGCTGAGATACTTGTGAACTTTGATGACTTGTTCCCATCAGATTTGGCTGATAAACAGGAAGGAAATGATGGAAAGGGTCCATTGGGTACTTTTCAGATTTGTGGAAAAAATGTTCCCCGTGGTTATTGGGTGGGTATATTGACATCTGTAGTTCAACTTCATTGTTATCCTGTGTACTCTTTTGCTCCATCCCTTGTGTTGAGTACTTTAGAATGTTGTATGATAACATTTAGTGTAAATTTCATATGTATTAGTTTTGCCTTTTGTGTTCTTTACAGATGTTCTGCCGTGGCAGCAAGAGTGACACCAGGGGTTTTAGGTAACCTACTTATTTATTAATTCATGAATACTGATATATTAACAAAATTAAACATGCTAGCTTGCTAACATATTAACTTTGGTTCAGAAATCAGACCTGCTAAATAGATGTTTCATTGCTTCATTGTAGTCTATTCTTCTGCTTTTTATTTTCACCGGAATGCCTTATGTTTTCTAGCTACTCCATCATGTCTGCCTTGCTTTTCCCTTCACGTTAGGTTTACTGATTGTTTTTATCATCAGTATAACCAACTGCAGCATCTTATTCTTTCAAATAGCCTTGCATTTTATTTATTTATTTTTCACCCGGCTGCCAAAAATAAGTGTCTCTCTCTCTCTCTCTATATATATATATATATGTATATATATAGATATATATATTTATCTATATATATATATATATGTGCAAGAAATTGATAATTCACTTCACTGAGCGGATAAAATATGGTTTCCTTTCTTTTTTCTGCAGTTGTGGACTTTGGGTTCTTATGCATTCATTGTCGGTGAGAGTTGAGGATGGAGAGAGTCAGTTTGCATTTACTGCTATATGTGACTTTGTGCATAACTTCTTCATATGTCAGGAATGTCGTCGACATTTTTATGACATGTGCTCAAGGTAATGCTGCTGGAAGCAATTAATTTTGAAGTTATTCTGATCTCCTTTTGATCTGACTGTTTGATACTTTTAATTTGTAGTGTTTCTGATCCCTTCAATAAAACCCGTGATTTGGTCCTTTGGCTATGGAGTGCACACAATAAGGTCAACATGAGACTGATTAAGGAAGAGGCATCTCTTAATACCGGTGATCCTAAATTCCCAAAGTTGATTTGGCCTCCGAGACAGCTTTGCCCTTCTTGTTATCACTCTCATAACCAGAGGAATAATGAAATCGACTGGGATAAGGATGAAGTGTTCAAATTTTTGACGGGTTATTATGGGAAAACCCTAGTTTCTCTTTACAAAGATAAAGATGCTCTTGGAAGTGATCAGACTATTGGGGATCTTGAAGATTTGGTGGCGTCTACAAATGCAGTTGTGGTGCCGGTGGGGGCTGCATTGGCAATTGCTCTTGCTAGCTGTGCATTTGGAGCCCTTGCTTGCTACTGGCGCTCACAGCAGAAGAGTCGGAAGTATTTTCATCAACTACACTCTTTAAAAAACATATGATAGTTAGGAGGGTAATGTGCTCTTTCATATGGGATTAGTGGCTTGAACTCGAAAAAGGGGGGGAAGAGGGAAATATAAGGATAGAGAGAGAGAGAAAGACTTTGTTTGGTGTTTATCATTGTCTTATTATTGTTTTCACTACATTTCAGGCCTAGAAGAAACTGGAACTAAGATATTTCTTGAAGGCAGCAGGCGATGGAGAAACTGGAACCAAGATTGTTGTAAAGAGGAAACTAATACATTGAGCAGGATGAGATCAGGTTGGCTGAGTAGATATCCACACACAGCCTTGTAGCAGATACCCTGGTCGAGCTTCTCACTATTTAAGATTGAGATCCTATGTGGACTGTACAGATTTATTTCATACTCAAATTTTGGGAGAGAAGCACCCTAGATCTCTGCGGCTCTTTTCATGTATTTTCCCCCCCTTATTTTTCCCTAATTGTTAATCTGTGTCTCTCCCCACATTGTCTTCACAGGGTTTATAGAGCAAAGCTGTTACTCCATATCCTACCTTTCTTCACCCTGGTTTACCCCTTTTTTTTTTGAGGGGTTTCTTCCTGGTATAGTTCTGTGCTGTGTTCTTTCATCTTTGTTTCTTGCCGATGAAGAAACCAGTGGTCATGCATTATCCAAAAAAAAAAAAAAAAAGGAAGAAGAAGAAAGAGGTGAGACTTTTTTTAAGTGATGACGCATATTGTTTACGCAAATAGGTGTTTATGTGTATGTGCATGCTTTTGCATCATCAACCACAGGATTGAAACAAAAAAATCCAAATAACGTAAAATGCTTAACCTTTCTTTGCAGTAATCTGCACATTAAGTATTTAATAACGACAACCAAATATGCATCCGTCTTTGATGGTTGTGCTCTTTTCCATGGTATGATATTCTGTGTACACAATAGAGGGATCTAGTCAACTGTACAGATGTAATTGAGTAAAAGAAGAAACTTGTAATCTTGCTTCTTCTTCTTCTTCTTCTTCTTCTTTTAATAATTTAAGCTAGAAGTTCAACTTAAAACCTACGTCTGGCTTAAGCGTAAATAAAAGGTCTAAAATTGTCGATTCCATTAGATGTATTGCCTATTCCTTTATGATGCTCAAAGAAGACATTTGTCCCATCGTACTTTGAAGCTCTTGCCTTCTCATTTCTAGTCCATATTCTGCAATGGAAAACGTACCATTTGTCTATAGTATAATCAAGTTACACGAATTGCGTGAGGCTGAGGCTGCATATCTGACTCTTCAGTTTCTCCGTCGGAAAAGGTTTCTGATGTAGAAATAGGAAGGACCTAATTTTTTCATACACAAAAATGAATTAGTGTATTTTAATAAGTAGGTGCTAGGAAGAGTCACGTCGCGTTTTCCAAAACAAGGATCAGTGCAACTAACGTAGGACTCTGTACTTGTATGAAACAAGACTCGTGAGATTCACACTGATCAATAGTAGATGGATAATCGCACGACAATTCCTAGCGCTCGTTCTAAATATTCTGTAACTAATTACCTGCTGGTTACGGCGGCGACGCTGATGGATGGCGGTAACCATCCTGACCATGACATATATCGGCAGAAGAATTCCAATTATTCGAAGAAAAAGCAACTGCCCAAGACACCAAAAAAAAAAAAAAAAAAAAAAAACTCATATAATGTAGTGTTCTATTTGTTGTCTTCGACAAAGGGAACAAAGGAAGATAAAATCCTTTTTACCATGACAAGTGGGAAAGAGTAGTCATGGTTTCCTCTGATGAATAAGGGAAGAGTGTGCCTTAGAATCAACAGAATCATCAACTGCAAACAAAACAAAACGATAAGTGGTGATTTACTGATTTATTGTCAACAAGTATCTGAATTTTTATCCACCATCTTCATAAGAAAACAACAAAAAGAGAGGAGAGAGAGATTACAATGACAGCGACTGAACGACAGCAGGTGAGACCTCCAGAATTGGCTGCGGAATAATCATCAAAGTCAGGATCCAGGAAGTTTCGATCTGTGGAAACCATTGCTACAATCCGAGGACTATTTATGTCCCTTCTTGAAATTCCCCAGTTTCCCCTGTCATTTTTAGAACATTGGCCAAGTTCAGAACCATAAGGTATTCTGTAGTGGGAGCAACCCCATATAATATGCACTGTTCATTTTAAGTCAATGACTCTTTTCTTATAGTAGGATGCTCCCATAGTATAATTTTGAGTCAATTAATGCACCAAGAACATGCCAAAATCTTTCTTTTTTTTTGTTTGATTCACCTGAAGTGCATTGGAATGCGCCCAAATTGAAAGAGTGGGGGAGGAACAGTGTAACCAGGCTTGAATGGCTGAAAAGGAAACAATTTATAATCAGAGAAAATAACACAAATAAAGCAGCGGTTGAAGTTGGCTGTCAAACAGTCTTTTTTCACTCATAAAAGCTACTTCACCTGATGGCATATCTCACACATTGTGTCACCCTTCTCATTACACCACCTCTGTACGCATCTCCTATGGGCGTACTGCAAATTCAATACATATACATGACCATAGAATTGTCATACATATATATATATATATATATATATGTTTGGGCTAGATAAAAAAAAACACAATTTAGAAAGAGCACCTCTATATGTCTCGACTCATGTAAAAAAAGGGGTAAGCCCCAACGGGCATGGTGGGGTCCACCCTTATCTCACATCCGGACTCACCTCACCCAGACGAGAATGTTTAACATCTTTCTATTCAAAAAATGGACAAACCCCCAATTCAATTGAGCTTTACAGTACTCAATTAGCAATAAGAAGTCGGGAGAGTTCACAATGTGACAGATTGAAAAGGCTGTAAGTATGCAAGATGTTCTTTTTAAAAGAATTATTATTGTTTAGAACGGCACCTAATAGGTACAAAGAGCAGTTTTTTCTTAAATCTTTTTAATCATTTTTAATTATTATTTTCTTTTTACTATGGTTCATTTGACAGGTAATGTGTCTCTATCTTGGGAAGACTAGAATTTTTTCCCCCTTGAATCTGTGTTTGTAGATCAAAGGCATTGATCAAACAAAAGGGAATTGGACCCATTTTGCTCAACTAACAATGAGGAGAGAAATAAATGCTGTCGGAGGTGGAGATGCATGTGTGTGATAAATAATTTAGATGACAGATTGCTATTGTAGTCAATGCATAATTGTACCGTGCATGGGATGTGGAGGACCAATATCATTTACTTAAAAGGATTAAAGTTGTGTATGTAGTTTAATAAAAGGAAAATATGAAATTTGCATGAAACATAATTAAGTAGTTATGATCTTTCTAGAAAATAAAAATTAACTGGATAAAATAGTAAAGAAAATGAAGTTTTTCAATGCCCACCAACAATATGGACTTCAATTTATATCCATATCAGATCAAATTTTTTGCAGCTAAGTTTGACATCCTTATTTAATTATGCAAAGTACTTGGTTTTAATTCTTCATTGGATTTTGTTGACCAGGTCAAGAGAATATGGTCTTAAATCTTCTTAACAGACAAAGAAGCTTGCAATTGACCAGAATTTTTTCAACAGTGTGTACAGTTGTTGACCAATTTTTTTTTTCCAATATGAAACTTTGGATGTTCCTAGATGCAAAAAAGTACTTGTTATAACTATAATATGTCATATGGCCTAATATTCTGATAGGATATGTTATCATATTACATCGGTAAAATAGATTTTCGAACCGTCAAATCATATTAAGATCACATCATATTAAAAAAAACAAGTCAAAGAACGTTTTAAAAATCTAGTGATTTATAATTTTGCATACATGAGGCATAAGTTCTGAGATATTAAGAAACCAAATTACTATTAGAATACAAACTATCAATTAATGTTATTGGGATGAGCCCAACTGACCTTCAAGCTACCAGAACAAGAGCAGGGCGTCTCCATGTTAGAATCTTCATCTTCATCATGGCATATTCTGCAGTCTACTAGTTTCCTTGGAGATGATTTGTCTCCAAAATCACCCTTGTTGGGTGAGTCGTCGGCTTTCGACTTGTCAACGACCGGTATGGCGGATTGGATCGCTCTGTTCCTGCTCTCTATTGCAGCATGTAATGTTGATTCGGTGATTAACCGATCCACCAACAACACAAAGTGATCACCCATCTTCAAGATCTCCACACCAACACAGAGCAAAACAACTCACAACTTCTTTAAGAAAAAAAAAACCTTTTTAAAAAGCTTTTCGATTTTGACTCCTGCGTATCAAATTCCAAATACTGTTTGAACAATGGAATTTCATAAAGGGAATCAACAAATAACTATTTACTATTGTCTCTTATAGCTCCTTAAAACCATATATCATATGAAAGAAGTATACAAGAAGATAAAACTCAACACAAAAAGGGTTACCTAAAAAAAAATTCAATTAGGACAAGGTAATTTAATTGCATGAAAATGGTGCCAAAAGATGAACCAAATTTGCATTTAAAGAGAAATAGTGGGGAATATTTTCAAGTCCCATGAAAAGCATGAAATAGTTTGAAGGTTGTAAAGGTCCTTTTTGTGAAAAAAGATAGGAAGCTTTTAATGGAACTGCCTAATGACTAACAGATATACCAATCATCAAAGCAAAAGAAAGGGCAATAAAGGGAATATTTGAAACATGACAAGGCATAAGGAAAATAAAGAAAGAAAAGAAACAGAAAAGGGAATGAATGAATGAAAGAAACAAGAACCAGGGAAAGTAGATACCTTTTGCGAGACCAAAGGACTTAAAAAGGAAAGAAGCTAAGCTAGCTTCGAAAACAGAAGAATGATTTTGAGCAAGGAAACCAAGAAAAAGAAGAGATAGACTTACAAGAAGAGGATGGTATATTCTTCAAGCCAAGAAAACTCTCTCTCTCTCTCTCTCTCTCTCTCTAGGAGGAAATCCTTCTGGTTTGGAGAAAAAGCAATGGGATTGAGTGTCGTCTTTGTGGGAATTGCTCCACTCAAATTTCACAAACTCAAATTAGTTTATTGCGTTAACGCACAAGCCATGATTAATTATACATATATACACACACACATAAATAACACGTCAATCAATATCAAACGTAATCAAAGTTTGTCCTTTTAACAACTCTCTCTCTCTCTCTCTCTTGCTGTGAGTGCAAGATGATCATGTGGGTATTTTATATATGTATTGTAAGAGGAAAGAGAGAGAGTTAGAGAGAGAGAGATTGAAACGAGAAGCCCGCGACCACCACGGTTCCTTTTTACTTACCGTTTTTACCGTTTAGACTGCTCCTTAGAAGTTACAACAACAACAACAACAACAAAACTACCACGAAAATATGATTGCTTGGCCTTCCGTTAAAAATTTTCGAAACAGAAAAAGAACAGAAAGACAAAAAAGGACTTGCTCCTTTTCAGGTTCTCTTGTCGGCTTACGGTTTGTCTTGTTCGAATTTCCTAAGTTTGTGTTATGGTTGTCATTAGTGCTTTCTGGGGTCTATTAATGGTGTCACATATTAATTATTGTGGTGAATAAACACCACAACCTACAAGACTAAATCAATACGTTTGTGTTGGTGCAAGCAAGCTAAGTAACAATTCTAAGGAAAAAAAAAAAAAAACTTTACTATGGTAGAAAAAAAGGTCTTCCCAAAAAAAAAAAGGTCTTTTTTCTATCAAAAATGCTCACATGTAGAGCTCTATTTCTAACCATTTAATTTAAACAAAATCATTCTTTTTGTGTAGATCAGATGGTCAAATCATTCTTTAAGCTTTCTATTAATTTCTATTTAAATGTCATACTTTTTCTAATTTGATTTGACACATGAAGGTATTGTTTTTATACTCTATTACAAATTAATAAAAAGACTCTAATAACCAAGTATAATCATGTTTTTTCTTATAAAATTAAGTAGCATGCCGCAACTTATGTATGTTTACCAATTTATGCCTCAAACTTTTTTTGTGGTTTGGATCAATGTTGTCTTTTATTGTCCTTTTAACTGGTCTACTTATATAACACAGATCTGAAACTCTAATATCCATCGTATAAAGCCAAAAGTGAGATTTCTTTGTTCTCATTCTTCAAAACTTCTCTTCCTTTTCTTTTCCTTTTGCTAAATGTTAAATTTAGCTCAAGATGACCCCCACATTACCTCTTGTTGAATTTAGGAATGCCAAGACCATTTGTACGGTCATCCATCAAATAATGAACTAGTTAGCGCAAAAATCTCAAAAGAACACATAAATAAAGGACTAAAACTACAGAATTGGCACTTGTATTTTATATTTAGGTAAAGTTTCTTCAATGCCATTTCTTGAAATCTATATGTTAGCCGAAAAAGCCTAAAACATAGGAACTTGGACTATCACATAAGTTGATGAGAAATTTGACTTCATTATAAACAAAATTGGACCTTTGTCTGATGACCCAATAACTTCTGGAGACGCCTCTTTTACATGTTTGCCAAGTGTTTGGTTCACCATTTAATTAGAAAAAAAGGAAGCACTGTTGTGAATTGAGATAGCTCTAGCAGTTGACGTGATTTGTTGAAAATTATTATTCAAGTATTTTATTGATTTTGCACACTCTTGTAATTGTTCTTATTTTAAAATATGTTGGGTTTGATTGGTACCAGTATCCCACCTCATATTTAAAGCTTGAATTATTTAAAACTCATATTCAATGCATGAAAGATAAACATTATTAAAACCTGCGTATACATACGTTATTTTTTTATATCACTAAAAAAATAAAGTGTACAACATATACATATGTTCGTCCGCGCGTCTATACATACATACATACATACATACATACATATATATATATTTATTTTACTTTGAGTCTGAAGATTTTGAACTCTCCGTCCCAAGTAGAGTCAGATGTAGATGTGGATGTAACAATAAGTTATGATCCAACTAAAAACTATTTTATAACAACATTATTTGTTTTATTTGTTGTGATACAATACTTGGCCAATGGGCCTTTCATTTTGTCAATTTTTTTTTTTTTGGTTGAAAACATTGAACGATTGACAAGTGATATTTAATCGAAAGTAAGAAAGGCATTGATAGATATTATCCCAAAAACAAAAAACAAAAAAAAAAGCATTGATACATTTTAAATCAATAAAAAAAAGAACATATCAAAGAACACGCAAGTTACATAAATAAAGTTGCCCATGATCATGTTTAATTATTAAGAAGGTGAGGGAGTTGAACAACCATAAGTAGGAATGTGATCATACATATGCATGACAAGAACATTTCAGTCAACTGTCAAAGGTGTTTGTTGCATGATAATTGACTAATTTTGACATCATTCAGCTTCCAAATAACGTACTACTAACGGTATAATTATATATTATTTCTTTGATGTTTCACGTAAAAAATGAAATACTGCGTCATTTCGCATTATGGAGGTTTTTTTTTAAATGAAAATTCTCATAATGGAGTTTAAGTAGGTGAACTGATCCAATAATATTACATCCTCCAAGATTAATAGGTAAACAAGTAGTAGTGGATTTGAGATGTACGTTTGTTTAGCAAAATTATATATGTTTAGCAAAATTTTTTAGGAAGAATGGGGATGTAATAAATTTTTAAAACTTTTTAGAATAAATAATAAGTTGTAAAATTTTAAAATCACAAGTTGTAAAAATATTTGTAGTAAATAGCAGATTTACGATTTAAATAATTTATTTACTGTATAAATACAAATTATTCCATACTAAATAAAGAGGTAAATTAATTATTTGTACCTTCAATCTATTTATTTTGTAATTAAAAATTACACAGTAAATAAAGAGTAAATGAATTTTTTACATCATAAATTTGATAATTACCATAAACATTTTTATACTTACTATTTACTATAATTAGTTTTGAAAAAAATACTATTTACTACAATTTTCTTTTTCATTATTAATGTGATTTATGAAATCAACCAAAATAAACCAACCATGCTGCTTGGTCTCCGTCCCCCGCCACTGGTGCTCTCCGCTCTCGCCGCCTCCAGGGGCAACCAAAACAAAAAAAAAAAAAAAAAAAGCATGACCATTGATTGGACCATTTCATGTGAGAAAGTTTTCATTTGCTAGAAAAAAAAATATATATATATATATATATATATATTTGCTCTGGCATTTGCTTGATATTTTAGTATTATGTGATTTATATTCCTCAATCGACTAATGGTTGAATTACACGGGACACTCAGTAGGGAAACTTTTGTTAGAACGTCATTCATAAAAAAGAAAAAAAAACTTAGATTGTATTTAACAACGTAGTTAGAATTAACAGTTAAAATGATTTTACTATAATATGTGAAAGTCTTATACTTTAGCCTGTTTTTGCTTTACACTATAACATGTGGGAGTTTTAGACTATAACATGTCAAGTCACCATGCATGTTTCCTCGCAGCCAAACATAATGTTTCCTTTCGTGTTCCTCACAACCTCCCCTTCCTTCATTTGCCTTTGTCAAGTGTAAATCCGTACATCTTCATCACTACCTTAATTAGTCAAACTCCAATGCTAATTTCATGTTCCATTGGTCGTTTTCTGATCATCTTTCGTATTTGAATAAGTAACATCACGGACATATGATAATTTTTTATAGAAGTTGGTTCACTGATTATTACTAGTCATTGATACACGTGGCACAATGGCATTAGCAGATCGTTGATTGTCTCCAACGGATTCAGAAGACTACAGTTAGTAATCTAGTCGATTACAGAGTTTGTTGTAGGTTAGTTTTGGGACATTGATTATTCTGTATTGTGTAATATCAGTGCAAACTTAACTTGGTCAAATTTTCTTTTCTTTGTACTGTGAGATTGAGAGAGCTATTCTGTGGGAATGCGTTTGTAAATCTAATGGAGATTTTTCTCTGAAAACGTATGCTTGGCTAGTGAGAAAGTGAAGGAAAATCAACTTGTGATCAGATTCTTGGTGATAGTAAGAGATATGCGGAAAGGACGACTGGACGTAGGACAATTTGTCTGAACTACTATTAAAATTCTTGTGTTACTATACTTTTTTCTACCCTTGACTGAACTACTGCCTAATTGATCAATAAGTAATCCATTTTCACAAACAACTAGACCACATTTTCCTTTTCGTGTATGGAACATATTAACTAAATAAATCTGTGTAAATTGTCTTCATTACTAATTGCCTTTCCTGTTAGCAGCATTGGGAAAAAGTAGAACTAGAACACTTTGCAATTACAGCCAGAAATTGTCTAAAGATTTACAGGATCTGCAGATTTCACTTCAAATAATTCACATCGTTTATCTACTTTTGAAATTTTATTTCACATTTTCTTACATTAGTTTTTCAACATCATCATATGCTTCCTTACTCCTCAAACATTCTTCTAAATGACATATCTCAATGCCATAATCTGGAATTTTGATTTCTAATTCTTCCCATGAAACAAACAAATTAAGTTGATTATCAACTTTCAAGAACATCAAAGTAACTATAGCAAGTCGATCCTAATTAAAGAAGCAGATTATGTAGTTGTCTCATCTAATTCAGACTTTTCTGTATCTCTCAATTTCTTTTCATGACTCTTCCAATCGGTTCTGAAACTGATGTCTTATCATCACATCCATTGTCTTCCAAAATCCCTTCAATTTCCTATCCTCATTCCTTGCTGCAGATGAACATAATATTCTCTTCAATTTACTCAGCTTGTTCTTTACCTCAATCATTTCCTTCTGGCATAGCACGAGTATGTTCTCC
>CAMOHE010043192.1:0-53598 GCA_946598075.1 Artocarpus hirsutus
ATAATAATAAAAATATAATTCTTAATAATATATTAGTATTTATATCAATATTAACATTAAATAAAAATATTGTTATAGAAAATATTAAACATATTTAACTGTATTTTATATTTATAATTATTATAATGGTATTTATATAATTTAACATTGATATTACTATGGATATTAATATTAATATTATATTATTCATATTGATGTTATATTATTATGTTTTTATTATTAATGTTATTATTATTCTTATTATTAAATTATAATTTTATATCGATATAATATTTATATCTATATCATATATTAATATTAATTTATAATAATAGTACAAAATTATTTATTTTATTATTATAGTATTGATATATATTATATTCTAATATTAATTAATAATAATATAAATTATATTTAGATATTGTATATGTAATATATTATATATTATTAATATTGTTAATGTTATTATTAACATTATTATCAAATTATTATTTTATATTGATATAATTTTTATATTTATATTGCATTGTAATATTAATTTATAAAAATATTATAATAATAATAATTTAATAAAATATAATTATTATCATCATCATTATGAAAAAAAAGTGAGATTTCTATAGTTTTGAGATTCTTAGGAATATGAATATCACCTGTTAGATGGGCTTTAGATTACCCTAAAATGAGGTAATCTGAATCCTATGGGAATGAGTTTACCAGGAATCCAAAACTCAGATTATTGCATACCAAACATGGGAATCTGTAAGATTTTTATTCCTACATCAAGATTACTGCATACTAAACGCCCCCTAAAGTGTTTGAAAAGTGTGATGAAAACCAATAATTTAAACCAATTTTGGTTAAAAATATTGTAGCATATAAGAGCTTTACACTATAACTTATTTTTTTAATACTGTAATATATAAAAGCTCTATGTTATAGCAATTAAAAATTTTAGTTGAAACTAAGATTGTCAAATTCACTCTTAATTGGACAAACCCAACGCAGTAAATCTTAATTAACAAAAAAGGTCAAACTCCTTCTAAATTAGCTGTTGAAACGGTAAATTTGGTCCCCCATCCTCAACAAACCACCAAAAAACAGAAGCGAAGAAAAGCAAAGCAAGATATTTTTTGTTAAAAAAGAAAAGAAAAATTCAGACCATCATTTCATCGATCGTAACGGAAAGATTAATCTAAACTCCCTCATTAATCTCTTTTTACCCCTTGGGGCCCTAATTTAAGCCCTTCTTCCTTTTCCTTCTCTCTATCTTCTTCAGTCCATCGGCGTTTCCGATTCGCCGGTTGTTGCAGAGAAACGAAACGAAACGGTGCCGTTTCAGATGGAGATCGCGAAATCCGCAGAGGACGACGACGACGCCCTCACTCTCGCACAGCTGTCCAAGTCGCCGCCGAAGAGGCCCCGGCCGATCAAGCCTTCTTCTTCCTCTTCCTCATCGGTCTCCTCCTCTCTCTATATATGTATCTATATATGTGTATATGTGTATGTATATGTGTATTTGGACGTGTATTTACTCTCTCTCGAGGAAAACTAAGGCTTGCGTTCTTTCTAAGCAATTCTTGTTCGTTCCTGTCAAATTTAAGCTGAATTTTTTTTTCCTTGCATTAATATGCAGGTGAAAACGAGGATTTTGAAGGAGACAGAGGAAAAGATTTCCACAACTAGTGTCAAGAAACGGAATTCGGATGTGCAAATTAAGTTTGTAAGACGATCTTTCTGAGTGACATTTCGTTGTTGGAAACCTAGCAAGCTAGCTAATTTTATGATTTTGCAATTCAGGACGTGTTTTAAACAATATTATAAATGATTCTGATGATTCGTTCTGGCTAGAAGAAGCATACGAAAGAGTGATCACGTAATGCATTGAGTTATTTTGCCATCTAATCTTCGTGCATAATTGAAACATTCAACTTAAGTTCTAATCCATTAAAATGGCGAGAGATTTCCTGGTACGAGAATATATATATATATATATATATATATTTATATTACTTGTTTTATCTCCCATGTCCCTTTGCTGAAGCAGCATGAGATGGTTAGAGTAACTTTTGTTTCTTCCTAATATGTTTGAGTTTTCACTAAAAGGTTTGCATGAATGAAATTGCATGTTGTTTTTCAAATTTCAATGAAAGAAAAATTGTTAATGAAGAACTGTTTGTGCAGGTTGTATCCGGGCCTTCAGGAAGTTTGATGAGGTCGGTGGAATATCTCTGATGTTATATTTTTATTCATGTAGTCCTTTCATGTTTTAATTTTGCCTATATGTGTTGCATAGTTACTCATGGTGGTTCTTTCTTTGTGAATTCTTGAAAGTCCGAAGCCAAGTATGGTTGCAACTGATAGGTCATGTTCATCTGGTCAAGTGAAATCATCCGCCGTGATTCGAGCACAGGAGGTTCGATCAAATCTAGAACCTGAATTCCCTAGTTTTGTGAAGTCTCTGGTCAGATCACATGTAGCTAGCTGCTTTTGGATGGTAAGTGCTAATAGAGTGGACAAGTCTAACATGATGTTTGAGTTTGTGATACGAAAGGAAAAAAGCATGTTACAACATTGTTGGTGGCATTGACAGGGGCTTCCTGGGCCGTTCTGCAAGACGCATTTGCCAGAGAAAGATACCATGGTTACTTTAGAAGATGAAAATGGGAGACAATATGGGATAAAATACATCGCATACAAGACAGGGTTGAGTGCTGGTTGGAGACAGTTTGCTGTTGCACACAAATTACTTGAGGGAGATGTTTTGGTCTTCCAACTAGTTGAACCTACCAAATTTAAGGTGACAATTTGTAGTTGTCCTTCACATATTTGTTTACTCTTTTTCTCATCGCTTCTGATAATTTTTCCGGAAAAGTGGACAATATTGAGCGAATAGGAGAAAGTCAGTTGTGTATAAGTACATAATTGTCATCACCATCTTACATTCAAAATTATGAAAGAAATGTGATCATGCATGTAAAGAAATGTGGTCATGCATGTCGGGTTTATCGTTGAGATTTGCTGCTTTAATACATACTCTGTAGAATAAATTGATAATTCTCTACATCTAGTTTTAAGACATGCCATCTTTTCCTCTGCCCTTCACTAGCAACCATATTGATTAACTCCAACTTTATTCCATTATTATTATTATTATTATTATTATTATTATTTTTGTGAAAGTTGATTTGCCAGTTTGGTTGAAGTATGATACAGAGAATGCAAAGGAACAATTCCATTATGTTTCTTTGTGTTGAACTCGAGGGCCATTCAAGAGCCAAAAACAAGTCTCTGACATCTCTTCCTTTGTGTTGAAGGTTTACATTATAAGAGCAAATGACTTAACTGAGGTGGATGGAGCTCTTGGCCTCTTAAATTTGGATTGTCATACCAAACAGAATGATTCAGGTAATTTCTTAGTTTCTCTACTTCGTACTTTCTACTTTTCTAGTACTTTATTTGTGAATGGAAGGTTTATTATTTAACTTTCTATGTTCATTGATGTTCCTACCATGACGTCGGGGTGTTAATCCCAGATAAAGATAACGTCCAAATGGATGTGGTTCCAAGTTCTAATAGCAGGAGGAAACGTCGGAAGTCTCTTCCTTTATCAATTGTTCAGAAGAAGAAAAGGAGTGTCGGTTTGCCAAGATCAGTTCCTAAGCCAGCAGAACAATCTGAAAACGACAGTGAGGAGGTTGCTTCAGAAGTTCTGGAAGGTTCTAAGTTGTCGTTGGCAGCAATTCAATTCCAGGACGTTAAAACTTTTGAGAATTTCAGCATTCAAGTAGATGGATTGCTCCTAGATTCTGAGCTTCCCGAGGATACAAGAAAAACGTACTATATGCTCTGTCGCAGTCAGAATGCTTTCCTTCATGACAATGTTATCAAGGGCATGAACAAGAAGTTGATTGTTGGGACCATCTCCGAGACGGTAGAAATCGCCAATGCCATAAAAGCTTGCAAGCTCACCACCTCTCGTGATGATTTCGCTGCTTGGGATAAGTCTCTAAAAGCCTTTGAGCTTTTGGGCATGAATGTTGGGTTCTTACGTGCTCGGCTGTCTCAGCTCGCTGGCCTTGCATACGAATCTGAAGTCTTCATAGACGCAAGGAGGTACCATGAATTGAAAACAGACCGAGCTCGGGCTGAAAGCGGAATGAAAGATATTGAGAAAAAGATTGCGGAATTGAAAGAGGCATTTGATAAATTTGATGCTACTGTTCAGAGTCTGGGCTCACAAGCCTATAGCTATGAGCACAAGTTCAACCAAGAGGTCATTTTGCCATGGTGACATTGCTCTTTTTCATCCACCAAATACATGTATACTTGGCCTTGCTGGTTATATGCCTACTCTAATGTATGATTTCCTCTCCATATACATATATATATATACTCATTTTGCTTTTTGTAAATAATGGGACTTAATTTTGGAATCGACCAGAGAGTGGCATGCGTATATCATATAATGTACATTTGTCTGCATATCTCATATTCGGATCTTACTTAACAGAAGAAATGTTTAAATAACCAATGATCTTATTGGATGTTTAACAATCTTGATTAAAACTATTGTTATAGTTATTAAATAGTGAAAAAATTTTATATTATATAATAAAAAATAAAAAATTATTATAATATAAAACTCTAAATTTTAAACTAGGCCATGGTTCTACCTACGACTCCCAATGAGCAAAAACTGACCTGGCAAGTAGTAACTTATCTTCCTTGTTTTTTGTTTTTTTTTTTTGATAAAAAATTTTTCCGAGTATTATGGCAGTCAACAAGTACCAAAATGCAGTACAAAGGCACAGAAAGTTTTTTCTTTTGCACGGAAATGTACAATATGGTCAGTAAATAAAAGCTTTGAACTTTGAAGGGTTGTTAAGGGGGTAGGTGGTATATGCTTGAGCCATTAATTTGAGAAAAAAAGAAAACATCCAAGGCCTTTTTGACCATCAGACATGCCTTATCATCTTGGAGATACTCTTTGACCAAACATAAGTGATCAAAGAAATTTGGCCACGCTAACGAGCACACACCGATCTACCTTGAGATCCGGACAAATTTTTCTACACAACCTGGCTTAGCTGTCACATTTATGGCTCACTTGGCTCTTGGCTCTTGGCTCTTGCTCCATCAAAATACTCATACAACTTCAAGTTTGAAACTCTTTTTTTTTTTTCTTTATTTTTCCTCTCTTTTGAGGTGTTATTAATCTCTTGATTGGTGGGAGAAGAGTTCCAGCTCTAAAATTTAAACTACATATTGTAACGTATTTTTATTTTATACTTTAATATGTAAAAATTTTACGCTGTTTATAATTTAAACTACTCTAACAAAACCAAGTATATTTTAATGTAAAAAAAAAAAGTGTTTCAAATTCTTTGAAGTTTAGAAGTTGATGTTGTAACGCACTATATTTAGAGCCCGTTTGGTTCGTTGGTTCGACTCACAGTTTGAATAATTTTGCTATAAAATTTTCTCTTAGAAAAATTTAAATATTCATTCAAATTTTTTACTCAAATCTATAAACCAAACAGGCTCTTATTGTCGTTTTGAACTCAAAAGGCCGTTAAAGAGAGCTTTTAGATATAGCAAAGGGGCAAATGGAACGTTAGATCCAAATCATAGAAAATTAACAAAAGCCAGATCTAAATCAAGAAGCATATTCTTGTTTGCCGCACTAGAAAAACAAAGTTTTTTTATAGGTAAAAAAAACTAGAGCTTAATCAACATTGAACAAAAGGGTACTTGAACGACATAAAGATTTTGTACAATGAACAGCCAAAAACACCAATTGCTTCTGAGATATCAAAACAAAATCAGAAAAGCAGGCAGTGAGAGTAGACTCCAAATACCAAAAATCAATAAATAACAGGTAAGTTAATAATTAAGACTAATTAAGACCGACCCTAAACTCTAAACACATTAGACAACACCTCTAAATTTCACCCCACAAAATAAAAGAAATCCACCTTCACATTAATTCCTCTTAAAACAAAAATTACAAAATATAATTATACATCACTCCCAATCATCAAATATTGCCACTCTATATTCCAATCTCAACGTCGTCTCTGCAATCACTAGAACCTCCTTCACTCAACAAATCCTGTCAAAAACATAAACTAATAAATTACAACAAAAAAAAAATCCTAAAAAAATAAGAAAAAAAATTAATTTCTCTAACCTGTGAGGTATTGCTAACATACGCCCCCTGATGATCATGCATAACCAAACCGGGCCTGATTTCCGGCCCACCATGGTCATCACTCCTCTCAGCCTTCTTCGAGTTGGATGACCCAATGTGGGCCCTCCTCAGGCCCAAAAACGACTTCCACCTCCTCGTCGTCGACGACGACCCTTTCGATGTCCGGAAAGTGACGTCGTCGTCGTCGTCGTCATCGGCAAGAAGCTCTTCTCTGAGAGTGGTGATCCTCTGCTGCGACGACGACGACGACGTCGTATTGACGTCCTTGAACGGCAGCATTCGTCCCTTGAAGAAGAGCTCGTCGGCGCCGCTCATCGTGGAGTGGTTGGCCGCGACGGAGAATTCGAAGTCCGACGAAGCCGCCGCGGGAGAAGATTCCGATCTCAGCGAGCTTCTGATCATCTCTTGCTTGAGAGCCTGTTGGGCGTCGACGAAGTCATTGGAGAAGGAGATTCTAGGGCTCACTGAAGGAGCAAAATGGTGGTGGTGGTGATGGTGTTGGTGACGATGGCGACCAGTTTTGTGCTCGGAGTTGTACATGTCTAAGCATGCCATGGGCTAGTTCAGAAAAACATAAGGAAAAGAGAGAGAAAGAGGTAGTGTTTAGTGGAAGAAATCTGTAAAACCCTAGCAAATTTATTATATGGACGGTTCTAGTAGTAGTAGTGGTGGTAGTGCTACGGTAGTACAGAACAAAAACCATTCAGTACTGTTGGTTATTTATATCTCAGACGGAGATCCCTTTTAATAGTTATAGAAGAATAATAAATACATGTATATAATAATACATGTAAGTTTTTGTGTCAAACTTCAATTGTAACTCACGATTTAAGTTAAAAATTTATAACATATAGAGTTTTACACTACAATAATTTTTTGCTTTTTACGGTAGCTGTTCATAGCTTTATAATGTTTACAGTTATAAATAATGAGTTGAAAATAAAGTTTCAAACACCTCTTAGGGGGTGTTTGGCAATAGTTTTTACCACAAACTCAGTTATAAACAGTAAAAAACTCTCACATGCTGCAGTAATAATAAAAAAAATTGTTATAGTGTAAAACTTTTACATGCTACAATAAAAGTGGTTCCCACCACTGGTTCCCATCACCCTACCAAACACCCACTTAATTAAGAATTGTCTTTACTCAGACATTCAAATATTTGTAACAATATGACATCATTTATTCATTCATGCAACACTTAATTTACTTTAGTGTAATACTATAAGGTGTTTGACACAACGGTTTGAAATTACTAGTTTAAATATTCATAGTGTAAAGCTCTCAGTAGCTATCACATAAAAAAGGTTACAATGTAAAGTACCATATGCTACAATGTTTTGATTCAAAAATGCTCCAAACTATCGGTTTGAATGAATTACTCTCCCAAACGCCCTATTAATAATGTAGTCTAGTACTTATAACATTAAAGGATTACATTTATGGGGTGTTTGAAAGCAATGATTAGAACCAATTAATTAAAACATTGTAGCATATATGTAAAAGTTTCACACGATAATATATTTTGCTTAATACTGTAACATGTGAGAATTTTCTATTATAGCAACCAGAAAGTGTTTAAGAATATAGTTAAAACCAAAACATTATAGAATGTGGGAGCTTTATATTTGAACTAAGAAAATCAAACATACTATTAAATAAATTGAGTGTTACATAAGATAAAAACGATGTAACATTACTGGAAGAAAAATTTTAGAAAGGTCAAACTGATAATTTAAGACATTTAAACATATAATATATGTATATGTATATAAGGTATCATCTTGCATGATGCGATGTTTTTTTTTTGTCGTGACATGATAATAAATTGGGATTTTAATATTTGTGGGGTGGGGTTGGGGGGAGTCCCCCCCTAGGGGAAAGAAAAGAAGGGTTGGTATAAGATATATCATATATAATATAATATATTTTATTTATCTACTTTTAAGATATATCGTATATGATATAATATATGTTATTTAACTACTGTTTTCCTTGGATGTGGGGTTGTGAAGTTGCCAAGAAGCTAAACTGTTTATCTTTTTCCATGGAGTCAAAGGAAAGTCTCTTTCCAAGAGCCAAAGTTCTGATCAAGTTGCACGCTTCATGAGTTACAACAAGGCATCTCACGAAGATTCTAAGAAACTGTCTTTCCATGAAAAACATGTTAAAAAATTCATTCTTGATGGTAACCCCCCATCTTAATTTTGAGGGATTCCTATTATATGTATTGACTATTGAGGTTTATTTCTCACGTACAGCTATTAAGAAATGTTTCTTAACATTTCTCACGTACAGCCATTAAATGTTTCTTTCCTTTTTACTCTAGCTAGCATTGCCCTAAACGATAAGAAATGTTTTTCTAGCAGGGGAAAACGTTAAGAAAATATACTATTATAATCTATCATTTGAAGCAAGTGTATTCTAAGTTGAACAACAATTTGATCTCTTTTTGTACGGCTATTAACTCATATGAAGTTCTTGCTTCTTTACGCTTGATATATATATATCGACATATTCATGGGATATATATAATCGTACATATATAATATTCCTCAACATAACGAGACAAAAAATACCAGTCTTTTTTAACATGCAAAAACTCTGAAAAGATGAAAATATGGCAGAAAAGCATGATATGAAATGAATGGTATAATATCCTAGCATTGGTGAGAAGAACTCCAGATATCAAATTATGTGCAACGAGTTTTCTCAGTGGAAAAAAAAAAGGCAGAAAAAGCTAGCTAAGTTTGAAGAAGGGAACAATAACAAAGCGGGTCCAAACAAAAAAAGATGCCATGTTTAAGGGGAAGATAAGGACACGAGTAAAGAAGAAAATATCGAACATAATAATAATAATAATAATAATATAATGACGTTCTTCAACCTGGTTTAGAGTGGTAGTAACAGTTTCGAGTGAATCTGTTAATGTTGTTCTTATTATATAGTTTCTACTGTTATAATACAAATCTCTCATGTAGTATAAAAAAATTATAGTATAAATCTTTTATATGCTAATTGCTGCATACAAAGCAACATAAGTGATATTTAAAGGAATAATATATTGGGTTTGTGAATAAATTTTAATTAATGTTTTGGTGGAGGTTCATTATATAAGTTTTTGAGAGAAAGGGAGACAGAGGGGTGCACTTGTGGCAGAATCCAGAAGGGGTTTTTGGCATGCATTGGCATGGTTGACCGAGCTTTGACTGCTAAGTAAGTTTGGCAGTAAATGAGCTGGTGATGCCGACGCATCAAAAGAAACCACGTGATCAAGGGTTTTGCATTGCAGATTTACATATGAATTAATAATTAGAGTATATATAATTATTCAACACAAAGTTATAACCAAACTCTGAAAAAACTTGGCCGACAGCATACTAATCTTTACCCGGTAAATAGGTGTACATTTTTTTTTTCTTTTCATAGTAATGAGGTGAATAATTTGCTAATTGGAGAGAATATAACCTAAAAAATTAAAAAAATAAAAAGTGGGCTTAGAATTATGTTGAATTTTTGAGAGGGCATTTATGTTTTCTTCAAAAGTAAATTGCATTGCTGCTGTTTGTGCAATGGAAGGGAATCACGTGGCCACGTGCAGAGACTTTCCTTTCTGAGGGACCCTTGTTTGGCACTAAAATGGAAAAGAGTTCTCTTACCAAAATGAAAGGGAGCTTTTGAATATCCAATGGGGTAGCGTAGTAATTTCAACAAAAAATATTTAAATACAATATACATATAGTAAATTAAATATGATATTCATGTCACAAGAGGTGAGAGAGAGAATAATAATTTATTAAGTATACCGAAATCATAAAAATAAGAGAAACTTGAAATAATAGAAACTTACATTCATTTCAAGGGGGCAAAAAGAAATAGATACTTATAGCCTGTTTGACAAAGGGCGGTCTTAGTCATTATCTTAGTATTGAATAGTGTAAAGCTCTCACATACTACAGTAAAAAGAAAAAAGCTGTTACAGTGTAAAACACTTACATGTTACAGTAAAAACAATTCTAACTAATGGTTCTAACCATCATACCAAACACCCTATTAATTTTTTGACCAAATAAGAAAGGAAAGGAAATTGTGACTCAAGTTTCTTTTTCCCCACAAGTTCTTCTTGATCGTTACAATCATGTATACATTTCACATAGTTCTGTGGATAATGAATAATAGGATGTTTGACAAACCAATTTGAATTGAAAAAATAAGTTCAAATACTATAACATGTAAGAATTTTATATTATAACTATTTTTTCATATTACAGTTGCTGAGCGTTTTATGTTGTAGATGATTTAAACTCATGATTTCGAGCCGGTGTGCCAAACCCAATCTAAATTAATTCTAATATATACAAGTTCAAACATACAGTGAAAATAAAGAAATTGAGGCATGTATAAAATGATAGAAATTAAACACATATCAAAGGCATGATGTTAAGAAGTGCTAAACGTCACATACTAATAGAAATAAAGAAAAATGCTAAGGGCGTTTATGGTGTGAAACATTACAACTAATAAAGCGTGGATCCTACTAGTGAACCTCATGTTATGAGACTTACACTTTATTAATGTGTTGTGTTAAACACCACAAAAGCTCTTTCATACTGTTCTAGAAGTAAATTTTGCATATAAAATCTACCTTGTATTAACTGTGGTCGCCCCAAACATTTTAGCATCAATGTCGTGATTTAAGGGATCGCTAATGGCGCAAGTAATGCGAGAGGTACTAGTAAATTGTACTTTAAGACCGTGATCTCTCCTCATATGGAGAATCTAATAAAATATCAAACACAAATTGGTTGGCAAAATCTGGTGTCAAATAAGTACTGTGCATTTGGATTTGGATTACAACCTCGAATGCACCCTCTTAACCGTGTTATCAATAGATTTGCTTTCACTTCGTTAATATTAATTGTTTATAATACATGGGATCCTGTAATATTATCAAGTATATAATTAGTTGCAAGTTGCAACCCTGAGCGTGTTTCACAATGTTATTGTAACTTATTAGTTCTAATTGTAGTGTAAAACTTTCACATGTTTAAGTGTTTTAGTTCTAACTTATAGTTTTAAATACGTTCTCAAACACACTTATAGTATTATAGTTCATGCATTAAAATTAGGTTTTTCCTAAATTGGTGGTCTATTTGGAAGCTCACTTGACAAAAAATAATGATAGGGTATTTAGAAGCATTGGTTCGAATCAATAGTTTGAATGAATTTTGTTTAAAAACAATGTAGTATGTGTGAGCTTTATACTATAGTTTATTTTTTCTTAATATTATAGTATGTGAGAGTTTTATAGTATAACAACTAAAATTTTTAGTTGAAACTGACAAGACCAAACGTGTTGGGAAGCTTTTAAATTCAACTTGAACATAAGAGGATACACGGTTGTCACTCACATGGTTAGAAGTTTTATCATCTTTCAAAGTGGTCAGCCCAATGGATTTATGCCACGTGGCATATTCCCATCACATATAACGAGATTCTATAACATCAAAATGCATTAACGAACTGTAAGCTTATCCATTCGATTCCTCCAGTCTAAACAAGAAAACTTTTCCTCATGGCATTCAAGCTTGTTTAACACGTTCGAGTGTACATAATTTTTTTTAGCACGTTTTAGCGTACATAATTTTATGGCTTTACACATGCTTTTTTGAGAATAGTATCTGATTCTTGAACGCAAATAGGATATGGAAAAATGTGTATGTTCATCCAAAGAAAAAGGAGTATCTAGCTTGAGATTTTAAGTACAATTAAAAAAAACTTTGGAACTAGCTAATGGCAGTAATTAACAAAGCTAAATCTTTTAGGATATTTTAAATTTAAACTCTATAGATAACTCCTAAAGAAGAGGAATAAGATAAGTGAACAGAATATATATATTTTGGTATTTTTCTACACTCTACAATTACAACTCTAGCACAATATTTGAGCTGCAACTTTAAACTCAGCTTGATCAACATACTCCTCCATCGCCACAATATATTGCTTTTTTTGTTTTTACTTCATATATAATTTCCTCCAATGAACGTCCATATCCCTAAAGAGGATATTGGTTGCTAATTACTGAAATCTCCACTCTAGAGTCGTGTTTTCTACATAGCATGCCTTTTTTTGCCTTTTTTTGGTGTCCTTTTCAAGTCCTTAATTTAGAATCTTGTACAACGCTTTTTCATTTTTGATACAATACGGGTACATGACCTCCACTTTATATTAAAAAAAATGATAAGAATCACAATACTATAAATAGATATTATTGAGGGTATGCTCAACACCATTCCCGAGGAGCTCATTTCAGCTGTCCAACCATCTTGCTCGAATAAAAGTCTTTTTGGAGTTCATGCAACTCATAGCTGATCGGCCCACTTTCCCAAGATGGTCCTTGGGGCCTCCTTTGACCGCCACTAAAGATGTCGTCTCCTTGGGAAGAACGTGTGCTTGGGTTTGATGGATATGGCCTGAAACCGGGTAACAACTTATTCCCAAGGCCATCACATGGGCTCATTAGAGCCCTTAGATGAAGGGTTGTCTACCACCTGAGATTGTGACATATATCACCTACTACCTTGACACTAGAGTATGGTGCACCTAGGTCATGGGGCAAACTCGTCCTACGCCTAGTTCATATAAGGTATTATAAATAGAAGCATTAACTCCACCTTCAAGATAAGTGAGCTCTCTCATACTAATCCTTAGTCTCCCTCCAGGTCAAACAGGTATTTGATTTGAGCATCAAAGAGCCCTGGGTCAGTACCACACCGGTGTCCCCTTGACTTCCGAGGTGTTACCTCTTCTTGTAGGTCCCCTCGAGAAGCCGAGATGAGTAGGATAGGTAGTCTGATCACCGTGCGTAGTCACACGTGATGTTAATCGACAACAAGGCATCAATAGACATATATACATACTCACACATGCAACCATCTGAGCTAGCCTTAAGTGACAAAAAAACGTTGGGGACCTTCTCTTGTACACTGCTTCTCTATTCTCCCTTTGGAAAATGCATAAAATGGCTCACATCATTTAGTGCCAAGATTATGTGATAAGGCTTGGTGTGAGATTTCATATTAGTATACGAGCTTCCCGTTAGTCTGATAAAGTTCCCTCTCAAATTTTTTCCCTTCCAAGCTTATGATTAGGAACAACGAGATGAGTAAATTTATAGTTGGGAGATAGAGATTTCTTGACAAGACTATGTTGAAAATCTAGAACGAAAACTTAAAAACATTTGAAGAATACGCTTAATTTTTTTAAAGTGTCCCCTTGAATGAAATTGCTTATAGGACTATTACTGCAAATCGCTTCGAGAATATAATAAGCCTTTTTGTTTCTGTATTTTATAATGAAGAAACACGGAGAATATAGAACACTTTATTTTTAGTGCCAAGATTACGTGACAAAAAAGTGTTGGAGGCCTTCTCTTGTACACTGCTTCTCTATTCTCCCTTTGGAAAATGCATAAAATGGCTCACAACATTTAGTGCCAAGATTATGTGATAAGGCCCAGTGTGAGATTCCATATTAGCATATGAGCTTCCATTGGTCTGATAATGTTCCCTATCAAATTTTGTCCCTTCTAAGTGTATGATTAGGATCAACGAGATGAGTAAATCTATAGTTGGGAGATAGAGATTTCTTGACAAGACTATGTTGAAAATCTAGAACGAAAACTTACCGGGTGTTTGGCAAAGTGGTGGAAACTGCGGTTCCCACCACAAACTCAGTTATGAACAGTATAAAGCTCTCACATGCTACAGTAACAATAAAAAAAATTGCTACAGTGTAAAGCTCTCACATACTACAGTAAAAAGTGGTTCTCACCACTGGTTCCCACCACCTTCCAAACACCTTCTTAAAACATGTGAAGAATACACTTAATTTTTTTAAAGCGTCCTCTTGAATGAAATTGCTTATAGGACTATCACTGCAAATGGTTTCGAGAATATAATAAGCCTTTTGTGTTTTTGCAAATAATGAAGAAACGCAAAGAATATAGAACACTTTATTTTTAGGAAGGAGAAGAAAAACGTGAAAAATAAAATTAATTACCTTGATCACATTTTTTTTATTTTATAATCTTTTTGATAAGTCAAAATTCGAATTTGACACTATCTTTAAAAGTAAGAACCTTTCCGAATAAGTTTGAAATATTTTAAATGAATTAATTGAATCCAAAATAAAATAAAATATGAAATTCGAATTGAATTAAATCAAATCAAATCAAATATTATTTCTCCAGGCGGCAAATGCGCCTAATTTTTAGCCTCTATAGCCTTATTATTCACGCTACGTGCACATGTGCAAGCTTAAAGTAAGTCCAAGGAGGATATGTCATCAACTTTTTTAAAAGGTTGACATCTTATGAAGGTTTCTTCACTTCATCAGTTTTCAATATGGTACTTTGGTTGTTATAGCATTCTTACTTCTATCAAAACTTGAACAATTCCGAGACACTATGCTTCCTCCATTCCTAAGAAGTTCCTTAAAGAACCCAAATACCTTATTACAAGTTCTTTTCACAACACATACTTCAATAGATTGATTCCGTATACAACTTCCAATATTACCTTAATCGCTAAAAACTATGGTCTGCCTAGGAGTTTTTGTTGGGAAAAATTGTGAAGAGATGTAAAATGTATGAATGGATCAAACAAAGTTTTTTTATAACCAAGACAGATCTACCCCATTATTTTTTAATGAACTAATGTGTAGGCATTGTTAAGATATTAGACAACACCTATTTACCAACGTTCTATGAAATAATATCGTTTAATGTACTAAAAAAAGGGCATAGAGAATTTAATATTTATAATATCTTTACGAGTATATTAAACAACAGGAAAAAAAAGTTTTGAAAAGAATATTTCTCATCGTCTGATATAAAAAAGTTAAAAAAATAATGTTTAAATTTCTCTCTCTTTCTATAATTTTGATCACTCTTCTCTATCTCCCCTCTTTCTAGTTTACAAACTCTAAATCTTTATATTAAATCTCTCCTCGTTCTTCCTCACATCCTAATTCTCTCTCTAATTCTTTGCCGCTACTAAACCCTAAATTTTTCATCCAAATCCCTTCATTTCTTCCACACTCTTTATTACCCTCAACCCTCTGCTGTCACCACCTCCGCGACTCCTGGGACCATGCCCGCTATCACCCCCATAATGTTGCCACCATTTTTGTTGCCACGACCATGACCACCGGAATCAGAGTACTTTGATAATCCTTAAATATTTTTTCTTTGTGATTTATATATGAGCTTAAATTGTATATATCTTTTTTTAGTTAGATTTTTTTTAGAGAAGTTTTGTTTACGGCTTAGGGAATATTTTACTTATGGTTTATATATCTATTGATGATGACAGAATAAGAGAAGATAGAAGAATTTGTAACATATTTATCTGAAATTCAGTTTGATAAGTATGATTTGATGGGAATCACAATCTCACATTAAGTTTTTTAATCCAACAAAACATATAAATGATGAAATTCTGTAAATTGTCTTTCCATTTCAATAGCCATTTCATTTTCATCACAACGAACATACCCAAAATTGTAATGGCCTCGATCAAGGGCTGAGCTTTTTTGCAGAAATTCACCCGCGCTCTTAGAAAAAGGTTTGTTATGTAATTAGAAGCTTGCGTGTTGGAGCCCATAATATGGGCTTCTGATGACAACTGGACTAGGCCCGTCATACAGGTTTTTGATCTTAGCCCAAGGTGGCCCATCTTTACCTCGTCAGGCCGATTTTTACGGGAGGACGAGGGAAAAAAAGGTTAATAAAAATGGACAACTTTTTCCTAATAAAAATTAACTACCCAAAGTTTACAAAACGTTAGTAAATGAGAAAATTACATGTTATGCCGTAGGTTTAGAAGTTTTGTTTATTCATGCCATAATTATACAAGTCATATCGCACTACTACTCATATTTTATGTTTAAGTTGTGTCGGTGGAGAATGGTTTTCTTCTCTACCGGTGGAGAAGGGTTTAAGGGCCTATATTTTAATCTTATGAGGCTTTAAAAGGTTTAATATAGACCTTACGACATTATATTTTTTTTCGTTTACTAAGAAAAACTACTAAATTCAATGGCCAGTTCAAAATTTTCCTTGAGTCCACCGTCGGTAACCATGACATTGGTAGGCACCGACAAGGACGTGAGAGAGGCACGATAGTGAACTTGCTCCCTCATGGAACCCGACTCTAACCATAGCAAAAAAACTAGCTTCAATTTCTCTGCTTTGAATATTTCGTTCAAGTTTTTCTTCTTCTTTTTCTTTTTTTCCTTTTTCCTCTTTGTTATATGCACGTGTTTCAAAAGTTTGGTGATGATGAGACGATTAAAATGGAGGAAGGTAATGGAGGAAAATAGTTCAAGTAACCATCATTTTTGTTATAAATAACCTAAATCTCATGAATTTTTAAACAGATCAAAATGCAAAAAAGCCCCTCTTCCATGCAAAGCGAACTATCCTCCTTCCATATGGTAGCTCAAACGAGCAAGCTCTTCTATTGCTCCTCCCTAATATCCTCTTCTGTAAATTTTTAGTTTTGAATAATATATACGAAAATTTAGGAGATGAAAAGACATTTGAATTTTCTCTAATGCTCTGTAACAACCTGCCTTTTCGGGTCGTCACCTAACTTGCTTAAACATCATTTTTAAACTTTAATCATACTTACTGAAGAGAAAAATAGAAAGAAAAATATTGAGTAATTTCTTTTTTTTTTTCTTAAAACATTCTTAAAAATATACTTGAAACCATTGCAACGGAAAACGTACTCGAAACTGCTGCGACTTTTGTTGCAACATAATCGAAATATGAGTTCTAAATATAACTTTACAGTCATTTCAAATATTTGATAAAACAAATTTTTTAACATGCTTTTCATAAGACATTTCTTTGCAAGGCATTTCTTAAACATATAATTTGCTAAAGCTTTTAGAAACATCTTTTTCAAACAAGAAGAATTTTTTAGTTAAAATAGTACCCAACCATCACATCTTTCACTATAACACCAAGCTCTTCAGCTAGTCTCAGCGATCTTCTATAAAAATACCTAATGAAGGAACTTATAATGAGCTTTCACTCAATTAAGTTCAAATATAATCTCACAAAACATTGAAAACATTCATTGTAAAACTTTGCTCGTAAACCTTTCTTCATGAACCTTTTCTCATAAAATATTTTTCGTAAAGCTTTCATTATATATTCATTTTTTTGAAAGGAATACAAGCAATATCAATGCCCAAGAAAAAAAAAAAGAAAAAGACTGCTTAATACATGATTTCATTTATGCTCAATTATAAACTTTATTTATGAACTTCTTATCATCATTCTTATCTTACTTGAACTATGAGCCCAAGTGTACATACCAATTGCGTTTGACCATCAAATACTGATGCCGTAATAAAACTTATCATGAATCTCCTCTTGGGTCGGGAGACTAGTACGACACTTGTTTATCTTAACTTCAGGGTTTCGATTAATAATCTTGTAATCTTAGCAATCATAATGTATGACATAACTTAATGTCCCATGCTATAAACATAACAAATGCATATATGTTGTAAATCATACTTAAACTTTTAAAACATTATGCATAACAAATGCAAATATACTTCAAACATTTGTAAAGTATTTGAAATTCATTTTTTATGCTATAAGTGAGATTTGAAACTTATTTGTTTGATGCTTTAGCATTTCAACTTTATCTCTTTTCCTTCTATTAGTCGCCTCTATGTCATGTTTAAAGGACACCTGACTATTAGCTAAATTTTTTTTATTACTAACCTACTCTATTGATAACGAAACTTAAATGTTGACAGTTTATTCCATTTACTTAGCCTCATAACTTATCGGTTCATTTCTTCATGATTTAACTTGAACGTTCCTTGATCAAATTTCACGTTTTACTTGACGATTTCATTACTTAATGTGATACTAGACATTTTACATCTAAAGGCATTTCACTAATTTAAAAGACTTAAATTCGTTTTAATGGTTTTATAAAAAATGATGATTTTACCTTTAATGGGTTTTTTGTAAATCACATAACTATACTAAACTTCACACTTTACTTTACCATTCTTATTTATAGGTTACGGAAAAATTTCCTCTAAAGGACATTTTCCTAAATCAGCCGTTTCAGGGTCTGTTTTATCCTTTTTATGAAAAATGACCTTTTGGCCCATAATGGGTCTTATAAAACTTTTGGGACCACTTTTAAATAAAACTTACATTTTTCTTGCTACTTATAACATTACAAAAATCAAGACATCGTTTTTCTTTTCATGAAAAATCTATTTTATCAAAACTTTAAAGTTTTGACCCGTAACACGAAAATCTTGATGATTACGCCCCTTTATGAGTTTCCCTTGTAAAATTCTTAGACTCTTTTGGGATTTAAAACATGAGTTACTTGCTGAGCATAACTGTATAGAAAGTCATCTTTACATTGTGAACATTCTAGTTCTATACGGTATTACAGTTTTGTTCTGAAATACAAAATCTTCATATTTTTGCCCTAAAAACCAAAAATCATGCTCAATACTAAAGCGTCTAGTTTTTGCTAGGATTCTAACTTACTAAAGCTCCTTGATCAAACTCAAATCATTTCAATATGTTTTCCTCAGTTTACCATTTTGAAATTTCATGATTAAATCTCCTAAAATTCATATCTTAAAATCTGTATAAAATTTTCATAAATCATTTATATTTCCTAATAGTTTCAATAAGATTTACAACTTTGATATTTTAAATTTTCTCAAAATCATTCATCTTCATATATTTTTTGGACGGACATAACAAAAGTTTATATTTTTTGGCTTGATTCAATCAGAATTCGAGCAGGATTTTTTCACAAAAGTTGTCTAGCTTGACGTTTTTAATAAATTTGGTGTTGAACTTAGAAAATAATTTGGCCTCTAAGTGCCTGAAACACGTAAATTTTTTAAAAATACCTTTAAAACACTTTTTGCACCAAAATAATTCTTAGCTTACCTTCCTTAAGTTTAATTTCATTTAAACCTTTCTAAACTTATCATCAAGCACTTAACAAGTAAATAAAACATGTTTATAATATTTTCATTACATGCTATAGCCCATAAACATTACTACAAGCATTTGATATATATGAACAAAATCATTACTAGAGTATAGAGTTTATCTATTGGATTTCAAGGTTTTATCCTTCCTTCTTGGTACTTAAAATCTTTTAAATACCACAACATAACTCATGAAAATTCCATCCAAATTATGAACAAAAATCGTATAAATCAATAGAAAAAACTTGGGTTTTTACCTTGAAAAGCTCATAAATCTTTATCTTCAACACTTGTTTTTGCTTCTTGGATAGATTAGATGTTGCATTTTATGAAAAACATTGAGAGAAACATAAGGAGTTACCAGTTTTGCATGGGAGAAAGTGAGTGTATTTTTCAAGTTTTGCATGAAAATTGATAGAGAAAAACTAATTCTTTTCTTTCCACTAAGTCTTTGGCCACCTAACTAAAATGAATTGAAAATTGCTCTAAATTCATGACCCAAAATAGGATCTAAGTGGGGGAGATGTGGCCATTTTCCCATTTTTTGGTGGAGATAAAGGTGTTCAATTTTCAACCATACACCTAACTCACCTAAATACCTCATCATAGACTAAAATGTCATTCAAAGTTTCCCCAAAATTGCTCATCAAAACACTTGGGTGGTGCCATTTAGGAGGAATGTGGAGGAGATGTGGCCTTTTTTTCAGCATTTGGGTAGCACTTTGGTGGATTTATCGACTTGGATCCTTAATTGAAAAATTGTTTAATTTGGGAGTAATTTAAAATTAAATATTTTTGCTCCACCACATGCTCAAAAATGGTTTACATAGAAGGTGAGGTGATCAATTTTAAATCTTAAAATTGTCTCCTAATAGGCCCCACTTTACCTTTTTGGATTGTCCAAATTTACACTAATAGTATTTTTTATACTGTTAGTGTATTTCCCATACTTTCAACGTTCTTTCCTATATAGTTTATGAGATTTTGTAACCTTCTTTACTTGTTCATATCCTCCATATAACATGATTTATGTACTGTTTTGCTTTATACAGTCCAATTTTTATACTGTATAACTTTATATAGTATATTGTTTAACTTTATTTGTATAATTCTTATGCCGCACTATTCTTATATTGCTTAACTTTTATGTTTCTTAAATTCTATACCATATTGTTCCATATTTTCATACACTATTTTCCTTAAAATGTATTATTGTCTTAAAATTTATTGCAATGCATTCTACAATAGTTAAGATTTCTAGCTTATGTTTCCACGTTCATAGATTAACTCTTATTTTTATTTAATTCGTACTTCGCTTAAGGCTATGATATGACTTGTAATATTAAAAATCCCATTTTTATTCTTATTAAATTTGTCATAAAAAAATAAATTTAAATAATAATTCTTGTGACATTAAAATTGCTATTAAAATACTTAACAAATTTTCGAACGTAAACTTTAGCTTACAAAATTTTTACATAAATTACTTAACATAATCTTTAATTATTACATATAAAATACACTAAAAATGCTCGAGGTTTCACATGCCCAAACTTGAAACAATTTCCAACGCAATGAAAATCTTCGCCTAGAGGAGGAGTTCGTTGGAGGTGTCGAATGAGTTCATCGGAGTGGTGAGGAAGATGGGTTTGTTTTTCCTCTCCTTTCTATGGACGTAGATCTTTGCCCAGAGGAGCTCGCTCGAGGTGATGAATGAGTTCCTCAGAGGTGATGGTTTGAAGTTAGTTTTTTTTCGTCCCTTTTTTTTTTTTTTTAATAAATGTCTTTATGAGTATTGATCATAGCATTCTCCACCGGTGGAAAATTTTGGCATCTCCACCAAAACTTTTTCCTTACAAAAATAACCCCACTTATTAGGTATTTGAAACTTATACAGTAAAACTACACACACTCTTCTCCTGTTTCCTCTCTCCTTATACGGACCTCTGCGCTCTCTCTCCTCGGTAACCAACACTCACTGTCCTTCTCTCACTCTCTTCCCTCAACAATTGCAGATGCTTCATATGACTGAATAAAAACTCTTTGTATATCATGCAGCAAAAGAAAAAAAACAAGCTTTATAATAAGTTTGAATTTCAACAGCATTAGAAATATTCCAAAGTTCACTACTTTGCTCAACAAGTAAACTCCAAAATGAACTCGAACGTCGAAATTCAACAAATCAAAAACAAATTCATTTTGTCACACGTTCTCACCAAAAAAAAAGGCAAGAAACAAAGTCACGACGGCGAACGGGGAGCTCGAAAATCTTCGCCTGCAGAGCAGTAGCCCACAGTTGATCTTCCGGACAGCGCAGCGCCATCAACAAGTGCAAGAGGAATTATGCGCGACTCCGTCATTGCTCGCAAACGGAAATTGCAAGGTCGATATGAGATCCGACTTCTCGCTGCCAGTAGTTCGTCTCCGTCGCTGTTAGCAGAGAAAAACGCTCAGACGAGAGAGGGAGAGAGAGATAGGAGATGAGAAAACCGTGAAGAAAAAAAAAGATCCCATCAGATATGGTTAAATTTGGAATACTAAGATTGACAATTTCAAAGTGTGCTATATATTATTATTGTTTTAAAATATGCTTTTGACTTCAAATGCTTTATTAAAAAGGCCTAAACGTTGCAAGTTCCCGGGTTTCTTTTCTTTTTTTTTTTTTTTTGGAAAATCCTTGGAGTTGTTTATAAATTTTCTACATATTGTTTGGAGCATCTATTAATGTGTGCACTCTTATTGGTAGGAATTTGGCCTAATCACGCTACAAACAAATTATTGGCCGCACTTACAACTTGACCAATTGGAAATGGAACCTCAATGAGTGATCAGTTTCAGATTTCAGCAGAAGGTCAACTGGAATCACAAGACCTCACGAGGCAAAGTGATTGAAATTAACTGACCAACGACCACATATACATATATACATGCTTTTTTTTCTAAGTAAAAAAAATTAGGTGGTGCACCTCATGTTTCTACTCCCTTTTGGTAAATTACTGGTAGCTTGGGATAATCTAAGAGTAGAACAAATCTATCAAGTTTGCACGTGTAAGATATCAAAGGTCCTTGGTGTTTACAATACAAGGCCCAACATCCAATCTCAACCCTTAATATACTAGTAGTAACCAGGCGCAAGTGAATTGGGTAAAAATCGAACTTGTATTGGGGGAATGGAGAAGCCTTGACTCACATCCCTTAACCATTATATGTATACTCATCCAATTATATGGAAGGAATTTCGGATCTATTTGGAAGCTTAGTCATTTGAGAGAGAAAAATATGTTACATTAAAACTTTATTTTATATCATCACATCAAGTGCGGATCATATATATGTAGTACAATTTCTTGACAAGACATAATCATGCGGGCCTTATTAAACAACTCACATGAGTTTAAGGAGATTAATTATGTTTAACACACAATAACATTAATTAAAGCCACTTAAGTACACAAAATTATCTAACCAATTATTAATTAGTAATTGGTTTCTTGTTGGTAGACATCATTTTGGTGAACTCCTCCAAATTTATAAATCCATCGCCGTCGCTGTCCACTCCCTTGACCATGTTCCTACAAGCCCTAATGCTGCAACTTTCTCCGAGCTGCTTCATCACCTTCGATAGCTCCTCCGCGCTAATCTTCCCGTCGCCGTTGAGATCGAAAAACCGGAAAGCGCTCTCGAGGTCGGACGCTTTCACCCCGCCAGATCGCACGTTGAACATCTCCATAAACTCCTTGAAGTCGACGAACCCGTCTCCGTCCGAATCGAGGGCCTTAAACGTCCTGGCTATCTCGCTGTCCGCTATCTCTCGGTCGAGAATCCGCAGCGCCGACTTGTACTCCTCCTGGCTGATCTTGCCGTCCTTGTTGGTGTCGAATTTCTCGAAGGCCCACCTCAGCTCCTCCATGGTTGGCTCAAAAATTTTGTTATCAGCGATTGATGAGCTTGTACTAGAATTAGTGTTACTAATACTTTGTTGTCTTTCAGTAGTGGAAAAACTACTAAACTTACTAGAAGATTTTTTCTTAAAGGGGGAACAGCCATACTGAAAGTTTAGAAAGCTGAAGTTTTTCATATTCGTGAAGGGTGATTTTTTCAAGTAGAAGAAATATAGAACAATAATATGTGCTTGTTCAAATATTGGAGTAACTAAATCACATATATATAGTACTTTAGTAGCGTAAGATTCCCTCTATAAAAATATATTCATGTCTTTTTCATCATAGAGTGAAGAGAGGATAATAGAATATGTTAAGGTAATTCTGTAGTAATAGACTGTTAATTAAAACCCAACTTCACAAATCCTATGGTCGTTGTATGTGTCAAAAGTCTAATTTACGACACCACTATTGGTTCATAGATCTAACGATCTGTTTTACAGTTCCAATATTCAAAAGTTTTAAGTAGTAATTGCGTATTGTTATAGAATTTCCAAATTTACCCCATTTCATTTCACAATTCTAATCTTTAAATTCGTAAATGGTCATATCAAAGTTTATATATAACTACATTTTCAGTATTGGTGTTTGAGAATTCTTCTCTTGGTGCAATAGAAGTTGAAGTTTCTTATTATATTATTAGATAGAAGAGCGTAACCAACCATGGATGAGAATGGACAGTCATTCTCTTGAGTTTTTCCTCTTAATTTTGTATATAAAATTTTATAAAACTATGTCTTTTTTCTTCTAAAATTGTATTTTATCCCTTTAAAATTTTACCTCTTTTCGTTTATATCATCTTATCGGTTCAAACTGCCTCGCACTCCTAATTAATTTTCTTTATAGCTCTGCCCCTCGTTAGATACGTTCATATTATTATTATTATTATAGTCCAATGAAATAGGTGAACACAAAACGCGTGGGGAAGGATTCTTTCTTAACAAAGTTGTGGCCATGCATGCATGCAATTGGTTCCCCACGAAATAATTCTCTTCGGCAAATTGTGGTAAAAGATAAAAAGGATAAAGTTAAAGATTCTTATTTGTTTCCTCAGTGCGTGAGTGGGGATATTAATAGCCATAGAGGATAAAAAAGAATTGAAATAAGAATAAAGGAATGCATCATCGACTTGTGGAATTTTCTACCGAAGGAAAAAATAATTGTATAAAACTTTAAATATCAAAAAGCCGACTTTAATTTATGTACAACATTTTTTACGGTTGTAACAAAATGTTTGTATATATTAGTTGCAGGTATAATCTAACAATAAATCACATCTGACTTATTTAAAAAGTGAAGAGTTCGGATCCTTTTACCCTCAAATTAAAAGAAAAAAATGTTTGTACATGTATAATTATCTCCTTGTTTCGGCCGAAAACTATATTATTGACAAAGCATAAAACAAAATTTGTGTTTCGTTTGATAGATAAGTACAGTCCACAGTGTAAAGTTGTCATATGTAATTGTTTATAACAAAAAGTATGCTACAAGCTAAAAAATTTATATGCTACAGTATTATTTGAATTTGTTTTTTTTTTTTAGTTTAAATTGTTTTTTCGAACACCCTAATTTCAATATAGTGTTCACAAAGTAGGGGCAGTCGTTAACTGGCTCGCCATTGGCTATAACAGCGATTGTAGTATCCAACATATATGTGGCCTTAGTTGAACTTGAAAAAAATTATGTATATATATATATATATATAAAACTGTAAATGTGTGTATATATTTTGTTGAAAGAGAGTACACGTATATTTATTTATGTTGATACTATATGCTATTTATCCTCGCGAACGTCAAAGGTTCAAAACCACTGCAAAATTTTTCAAATTTCCTAAGGTCGCACTGTTTTTACAAAACTTACTTGATTATGCAAATGGGGTTGCGCTTTTTTTTATTCCCCCCTTTAAATCAGTCGATCTCTCAATTAGAGGGAAAAAATATATGTATATTGAGACACACACACACACGCACACAATTGAGTTTCGTTTTACCACTTTTTTTCCCTTTTTCTTCAGGACAAAAATCTCCTATTCATTTTTTTTTTCTTTTGAGAGAATCTCCTATTCATTTTAATTTATACTTCATAAGTAATCCTAGCCAGGTCCACTTTTGCAAGATTTTGCTGATCCCTTTCCACAAATCATATGTGAGACCCCTTGAGGCGTCACTTCCCAAATTGCAACAACAACAACAATAAAACCTCCTACATTATAGCTTCACCAACAAAAAAAAAAACTCCTACATTATTTAACGTACTTTCATGCATCAATCTCCACTACTAGTTTTGTTAGTATATTTTACGTGTGAAACAATAAATTGTACGTTAACATGTATGACGCAAATGAGTATGATATATATCTTCTTAAGTAACAATTTTCTTTTCTTTTTTTTATGGGATTAAGTAACTATTTTCCAAGCTTAACAAAACAAAGTCTTCAATATGAAAAACTTTTGATTCCCTTAATTAGTTATAAAATAAGAGATATCGTAGTAAATGGTCTTTTTTAAAGTACTTTTAAAATAAATAATCACAATTTTTCTGAATTAAGCAAATGGCTATTTATCAATGATAAACTGAATTTATCTTATAAAACTTAAGGAGTTTATCATTGATAAACTCTTATTTTTCCAATTTAAAAAAGTTATAGTTTTTTATTTTAAAGAGGTCATTATAAAAAGGCTACCTAGTCCAATTTTCCTAAATAAATATGTCTAATGGAAAATTATTAATTGCAAAGGTAGAATAAATATACGGGATTATAGTGTGGCTCTACAATTGTATCATGCATCAATTATGATTTAACTAATTTTTATCATCAATTATGGTTTTTATTTTAAGATTTAATTTATCCATCTTGTGTCACGTTATGAACTTAAATACATCATCTTTAGTTGATCCATAGTGTGGCTGGATTCTGAATTTTTTGATTTTTGATTTTTTTTTATTTTTTTATTACAATGGAGGAGGCTTATTTGAGTCACTCAAATAGTAGATGTCAACTTAGTTATGACGTGTTTACTCCCTCTATTCAAAGTTCCAATCTCTTAATTCAAAAATAAAAATATACAATTAACTTAATGAAATCAATTAAAGATAATAGATGTCCAATATATTTAACCACTAGAACTCAACAACAAAAAAGTACTAAAAAAATTACGTTGAATGAGAATTAGGGGGCATTTTTTAAGTTGATTCATGTGGTAGTTCAAACTGATATTTGATGTACATTTGTTGAAATGTTTTTGAACTCTGGTGTGATGTTTGAACCCACCAACTAGTTTTGAAGTACTCCCTTTCAAGTCCTCATGGTATGAAGAATCCAATTCAAACCAAATTTCAAAACCATCAATTCAAATCATAAGGTTCAAAATCACACCGGTTTGAGCCCATGTACTGGACAGACCCGTAATGTTTAAAAACGACTAATAAGGAAAAATATCTATAATTTTGTTAATATTTACAAGAATCAATTTAGAGGTTACCTTCCATATGTGATGCATGTTGAGATTTGTTCTATCTCATGTAAATGATAATAAATTTTCAACAAATTGTTTGGCATGACTCACAAAGTAAGTAAGTAATTTATTCTGTTGTATCATGAGATGACTCACAAAGTAAGTAAGTAATTTATTCTGTTGTATCGTGAGATGCGTGGGACCCATGACACGATGAAACGGGGTCTACAACACACATGCAAGGTATGGGACCGAAGTCAAAAGAGACGATTTTACATCTAGATCGATGACTCGTTATGCATGACACACAATGCCTTTCTCTAACACGAGTCATATACGTTTCGTGATGAATATATTATCTGTCAACCGATTAAGGAATGTTACTCAAATTCTAATTATGTAAATTGTAATATTTAGCAAAGTAACTAGGTAACTTAAAAAAAATGATGCTCTATGATGGTGGTATCAAAATGGTAATTTTTTTTATTGCATGCTACACATATTTAATATTACATGACGAATATTACTGCGAAAAGAACATCAAGAAGAATTTACTTCATTTTGAGAAAGTTGTTTGAAGATTATTAATCGATCTTTGATTTTGTGCAGCCAAGTTAAGTATAATTTTTTTATATATAGTATAAATATTTTAGGTAATTAAGCAAATGTAGAATCGAGTGTTCATGTATTTTCTATTAAACTTGTATATGTTATAGTATTATTCCATATCTTTCTAGCATGAAATTGAAGAGTAGAAAAAATGGTAAAGCATCTTTCAAAATTTTGCCCGTGCGGTTCACAAAACTCTCCTAATCATTGGTTAAATAAATACAATTTTGTTGCTTTATGATAGAATTGTGCGGATATATATAGTAATCTAACTCTTACATAGAAATATATGTAATTCAATTTTACCATTTTAGAATGTATTATTCATCATAATACATATATTTCATATTTTGTATGAACTTTTTTGGAATGAATTATTCATCCTAATACATATCTTTCATATTCTGTATGAACTCGATCTGTGTTTATTATGAACTGGGCGCTTTTCTAATCATTCATTTACTAGTTATAATTATAAGAATATTTGAAGTCCCGATTCATAGTAGATGAAAATTTGCTCGACAAAAAAAAAAGGGGAAATGTTGAAGAAAACTGCTAGAAAAGCAAAAAAGAAATAAATAATGCTTCATTGATAACCGAGCACGCTTATAAACTCTTTAAGAAAACAAAATCTGACGGATTGAAATTGAACATCCCTGATGAAACAAACATTGAAAACTTTAACTAAAATACCATGTTATTAAGTCCCTTTCGGAAAACCAAGTCCAGTGAGAACGTCCCTTTGATTTCACCCACTCTAGTTACTCATACTAGACTCCAACGTTTTCATTAGCACTAATATTAATTTGTTCCTGATTATTATCATTAATATGATAATTCTCCACGTTGTTAACACTAATAGTATTACTGCCAGTGAGCTCCTTTTGCTCTTTCCACTTGTTTTATCCAATCAGTCATGATCAACACCATAATCATCACCCAAACGCATGCCATTTGCGCCACGAAAAGCCCATACCACAACCCCACAAGCCCCTTCCCCATCTTGAACCCGGCTAGCATTGCCACCGGCAGCCCGACACTGTAAAATGTGACGAGGTTTATTAACGCTGCCAGAGTCGGCCTAGCGCATCCTTTTAAAACCCTACAAGTGGTCGTTTGAGGACAGTTCCCAAGCTCACAAAGCCCCACTATCGGTAGTGCCGCCGCCACCAACACTAGGATTTCCTTGTCCGAGGTGAACATTTTCCCCCACAAGTCCTTCATTCCCATCATGAATGACATTGCCCCAACGCCGGTTAACATCCCACACCATAAGGCAACCATCGACGACATTTTGGCCTTGTTTGGTCGGTCTGCACCGAGCTCATTCCCGACCCGGGTTGATGCTGCTTGGTTCAGCGAATTTGGGAATTGATAAATTAGAGAGGTTGCCTGTGTATACATCCAAGGAGAAGAATATCAGCATTTTTATAAATATTAAAAAAATAAATAAAATCAGGGAATTTGTTTTATCCTTGCCTGTATCAAAATCCCCATACAGGCGACAGCCTCGTCCGCATTGTGAAGTAGCCCAGAAAGAATAATCATAAGCTCGTACCACCACCGTTCTAAACAAACGGAAATGCAACTAGGAATAGATTGGCTAAGAATCGGTTTCCAATTCGTAAGCACTCGAGCGACCAACCAGGCCATGACTTCTTGCAAACGCCAGAGAAACAAAAGTGAGCGGCTAAAACTATGAGGATATTAAAATCTGTAAAGGCGGCAGCCAAGGCAATTGAACGGATGCCAAGTTTGTGGTGGTAAACGAGGAAGTAGTTGATGGGGGTGTGTGCGATGAGGGCTATTGTCGCGCTGATCGTGACAGGCTTTGTGATTTTTTGAGTCCTTAGGTATATTTTCAAGGGGTTGATGACGGATTGGAAGATGAGAGAGGGGATAGAAAAGGTAAGGTAGGTGGCAGCGGCAGATGCGACGGCAGGGTTCTTGCACCAATAGAGGAAGAAGGGTCGGGAGTTGAGCCAAATGAGGGAGATGGGGAAGCAGACGATGAGGAGGATTATGATTATGCGGTTTAGGGTTTGGCCCATTAGGCGCCACTGACGTGCGCCAAAGGCTTGGGAGGAGATGCCTTCAATGCCTGAGTAGAGGCCCGAGAGGACAGAGTAACCACTGATGTTTGCGATGCTAATGGCAAGACTCCCGCCCGCCAGCGCCGACTTGCCCATCTTTCCCATGAAGAACATATATGGAGATGGCCGACTTGCCATGCACTAAAAGACCGGTCAGGGGGAATGCAATCATGTATAGTTGCCTGATCTCTTCCAACACCTAATCTCATCATCACGATATAAATATGAGAGTTTAAGACATCAAAGTAAGTAAAAAAAGAAAATTAGAAATGGTTATAGATAGAGTCTACCAGTAAATTATGGTTGATTATATTTATTAAAAAAAAACAAAATCACAGAAATTAAGAGCTCGTTTGGTTCATAGTTTTAACCATAACTTGAATCATTTTGCTACAGTATTTTCTCTCATAAAAATTTAAATTTTCTATTCAAATCGATGAACTAAACGAACTCTAAATAAAAAAGGGTACAAAACAGACGGTTGCGTAAGAGAACTATAAATTAAATGAAAAATACAAGATATAACAATAACATATACCATTGAGATGCTTTCCCGAATAAAGCGCTTGGAGTGCCCTCGTTGCTCAATGATTTAGACAGTGACATCCTCCTTAGTGTCATGAGACAGCAAAGGACTTGAATTTTGTACAATAACATCGTCATTATCTTGCATTTTGAAATGTTCAAGGACTAATATATAGTACCCTCTCTTGATTGAAACTTAGAAAGACCAAATGAGAAAACTAGAATTAGATGAAAGAACAGAAAATGAGAATCTAATTAAAAAAAAAAACTAGGAGGAGAGAGTTTGCTAGAAAGAACAAATGAGAAAACTAAAACTAGATGAGATAAGAGAAAGTGAGACTCTAATAGAAAACTAGGAGTTTATTTCAACTAGACTCTACTAGTAATGAGTGAATCCTCCTAATCTCGTTGTTTGCGTATATACTTACTGTGACTAGGGGTATTTATAGCCAAGACTAGGGATCACTTTCCATATATTTCTTCTAATTTAATTTTTTATTTCTAATTTTTTAAATAATGTGAAATAATTTCTTGGCTTTGTGAGCTTGTAAGAAGGGTTAGTTAGGGTTTGGTGGTGGGAAGTGCATGAGGGGTGAGAGAGAGATAAGAAGCCATTCGAGTGGATTCGTTCTTTAGTAGGAGGCTCTTCCTCACATTTCATAGAATCGTTAAAGCACAAATGCGGAAGCAAACAAAGCTAGCAATGCTAGGGTTTCAAAAACCTTGCTTCGGGTTCAACTCAGGCGATTCCCAAGTTAAACTTGGAGTCACAAACACTGAGTTAATCATAAGGATAAAGATAACAAATTAAAAGAAGAAAATCTGAGTATATGAGGAAGGAAATTTATAAATTAGATGTATTCCTAACATCTCTTTGTCAATTTTGACAACTCTAGGTTTTGATACTAATTATAATTACATAATTACTCATAGCAATTTAAATTAACAAATTAAGAAAAAAGTGTTCGGTACGACGGATAAGATCAAATAGTATTTGAAAATTACTTTATTCGTCCATGACTAGTCATTTCACACACGTGATTTTCGAGTTTACATACTCAATAAGTTGCAAACCAACATCAAGTTTTGAAACGTCGATTTTTAAAAGAGAGATATAAAGTTTGGGAACCAAGGAAAACGAAATCTGTGACATCTGAGGGAAGAATTAATAGATTGCACGTGTGCACGTAGACGATTCACCTATCACACGTGCTCTTTTTCCTTTTCTTGCTTTTCTAAAAAAGTGAGTCAAGGTTCAATTCTCAGGATGTTATTTGTCGACTAATAGGACTTTGCCACATCGAATAAATCGAAAAACTTTTAATACTATGGGCTGGAAAGGTTTCGCACATATGTTAATCTTTGGCGAAGATCTCACTCTTCTTTTTTTATTACTTATTTATTTTGTTTTTATAGCCTGGCGCAATAGTAGTCGCATTGAAATTTAATGAAATTCACTATTGAGATCCACAATCTCAATTTCCTTCCTTTTCTACAAATTAAATACCATTAAAACGGTGTTTGGATCGCTGATTTGAACTATTGGTTTAACTAAAAGCACTATATTAAATTAAAATTTTTTCAATTTTAATTGGTGAACCAAAATATACCGTCAATTACTAGATCTTCTAGGACTTGGTTCGTAAATTTTTTTAACATAATAATTGAGGATAAAATGTTGAGATTTATCATCCGATACAATATATTTTAACATATTTTCAAAAAGATATCTCATTGTTTGCATAACATTAATGTAGGTTGCACAATTTAAAAACAATCATCTAACAACTTCATGTTTTTTTAATACATAAAATGATTTTCTTTTTGCCCTTTTAATCAATTAGGATGAAATTAATTTTTAAAAGAAACCAGAGAAAGGCATAACATTAAAAATTAAAAGATTACAAATGTTATGTCATAAAATCCATCTTCAAATTGGGCAATGCCCCCCTAAAACTCACTACTCCAAGTAGCCTTTCTCATTCCAAGTTCACCACAATCAGAAAGATTGGCTAAGAGTTCAAGACTGGCTACAAACAAACCACTTCACGAGGAAAGCTTAACCTCATGCCACTCAATTTGTGCTTACCGCATCGCGACTCGTGAGAACAAGTTGCGAGACAAAAGAGTCCCACTCCTCATGAACCCCCCTCACTTTTTTGAGGGTCATGACCCACATTCAACCATAGATTTGGATTTTCCATGTGTGAGCTATTTTTTTTCCCTGAATGTAAGTGTTTTAAATGGTGATTTTAGACTTGGAAAATTTATTTCCTTTTCTTAGAATTTTTGGGGAGGCTGAGGAGGAAATTTTTTTAGCTTCTACCTCTTTTTAATTTTTAGAATTTCTATATCAAAGAATTAACTTTTAATTAATTAATTAATTAAAAGGCCAAAAGGGATCTTTTATGTCCCAAAAAGTGCTCAAGGTATATATCAATGGTAGTTTTTAAAACTAAAAGAGGTACCATGTTAACAACATGTGACCAACAAAGTGAGATGATAAAAAAAGAGAGAGAAAAGAGGTTTATACTTACTTTTTTAATGTACTTTCTTATTAGAACTTGGCGCCCTTTTTAAAAGGACTAAATTTCCTTCTATTAAAGACTAAAAAACTTTTTCAAAAATTTAAGAGAAAACTACATGAAATATTCTTTTATGTATACTCGTTATTAAAAAAGCTCTCTTTTTCTTATCTTTTTAAAACTACGTTTTTTTCATTTATTTTGTTTTTATTTTGATTTATTGTTTTACTTTTTAAGCCTGATTTAAAAAAAAAAAAAGCCCTAATAACTTTTTTTTTTCCCCTCTCGTCTCTCAAATCTCTCATTCTCGTTTTTTCTCCGCTCTCTCCTCTCTCATTTTCTTTGCCTCCCTCTTCGTCTCTCACCTGTCGTTTTTTCTGCCTCTCTCTTTGTCTCTCCCCCGGTCGCCTCCACCATAGCCGTCACCGCCTCACTCCTGTTCTAATCATGTCGACACGTTGACGCTCGACGCCGAGTTGGCTGGCCTCCTCCATACAATCTCTGAGCATGACGGCTACACCTAAGTCGGTATGGCGGCCTAGGCGGCAGCCGAAGACTTCCGATGTCTTGGGAGCAGCTGCTCTTGGCCGGAGACTACCGATTCCATTGATCTCGATCTGTGAGTGGCCAAAGGGAATTTACTCAGCCACGAGCCGCCGATGTGAATGGGAGCGACATTGTAGATCAGACAACATTGTGACCTTCGAATCAGCAATCATCAGCCGTTGAATCTCTGTTGATGATCTTTGCTGACAATCTAGGCCATGGTCAAAACCGTTAAGCGAAGCCAACAAAGTCCAAACGGGACCGGATCTCCATTAGCAGCTCTACGAGAAAGACAGGATGTGATCTCCATGGACGTAGATAAACATATCATGCTCAAGTAGTACTTGCATTGGAAAACTCAGGTACAAAATTGTGATTTGGTTTAAGCTATTAATGTACTGAAATTTTTATTTTACTCGCTAAAAAAATGGAATCAATGAATAAATTAATGTTGTTACACTATTTGAGGACTCCTTGTCCTCTGATGTTAATGTTTATATTTGGATCTGATTTTTTTTTTTTTTTCTCTGTGAAGTTAGACAATGATTTTGCAGTCATCCCTCCTTTTGCTTGCTTATCCTAATATATATATATATATGCACATTAGCAGGAAAATGTTCAAGGAAATTGTCAAGTGGAAAGTTAAGGTTGATCAAAACAAGAAAGTTATGTTAACTTCTTGGAAGAGCATGGAAATTGTAGTTATTTTCCACTGTTGAACAGAATGGTGTATTGTGTGTATTGGAGTAGATGGTTTACAACAAAGTTTAAGATCAACTTGGATTTGAATTTGGTGCATTTTGGTTTTGTTGGATCAATTTGGTGCTCAGTACCAGATCATATGATGTGGTTTGAGCTTAGAATTAGATTTGAGATTTGTATTTTTTGCTCACACTTTTTTTTTAAATAAAATTTGGAGCCTAGCGAGATCGAAAATGGAATCTGGTAGGTTTCAAGACGAAACTAGCCGTTCCGGCGAGTTTTGGGATGGAATTTAATAGTTCTAATAATTTTTTGGACGGATTTTTGCAGGTTTCAAGATGAAATTTGGCAAGTTTTGACTAGTTCGGGGACAGGATTTGGCACGTTCCGGCTAGTTTGAGAATAGAACCCGGCGGATTCCAAAATAGAATCTAGTAGGTTTAAAAAATATATGTTGGAATTTAGTAGTTTCCAAGTTGAAACTTGGCAAATTATAACCCAGCACCCGGCACCCGGCACCCGTACCAGCAACCAGAGGCAGTTGACGCTTCTTTGTTTTAAAAACAATATGTTAGAATATAGTAGGTTCTAAATTGAAACCTGACAGGATACAATCTAGCACCTACTCCGGCAAAGAAGACGAGTTCTTCCACAACGAAACCTGAACATGAACATGAACAAACCGACCACTTGACACCCACTAAACATAACATCAAAGGCACATCCACTGAAAAATAATAAAGAATGCCAAGATTTTCCATGATAACAACACTTCTCTATAATTGCAATGAAGGTATAAAAGTCATCCCTAATCACCCTTTAATTTCCTACCAAATATGTATTGTATTTTTTCATACAAAAACATTTCTAAAATCAACCAAAGAATTAGAGCTTCTCTGTTCGGTTCAAGTTTCCTTTTTTCCGTTCATCTACAAACATCAGTTTATCAAATAACAAACATGTCTTCCAGCTTGTTCAAAGATCAGTTTTCTTCATAGTATCTCATAAATCTGCAAAATCATAACAAAAGCTCATTCACTAACGGAGCATGATAATTATTTTTCCGATGAGAAAACCGGTTTTTCGCTTTCATTGGCAATTAGTTGAATGCATTTCCACCATGCTATGACATTAAGGACCAAAAAGAAAACTTACATTTATTGGCATCTCAGCTATTACAAGATTGCTGCTTTCTTCAAGGCTTTTGAGCGTTACTACCTCACCCCCAACAACCATGTTGATTACAAAGCCATCTGCATATTTTACGCACAATTATTATGAGGCCACAAATCACATACAATCTGCAATTGATAAAGGAACAAAGCATTAGAGGAAGAACCTGAGGCCAAACAAGTCGACATGCGTCTCGTGTATGTTTCCTGCTCAAACAAGGATGAGAAAGGGAGCAAGTAAATGAGTATATAAAGAAAGCTAAAAGAGAAGCTCTAGACATGTTGACTGCGAAAGCGCTAATATCTAATTCACTCGTTGAAGAGACAAGCATCTCTCAAACTACATGATTGACAGCCCAACAACATCGAAGTTGGGGAGTGACGTTAATGGTACTTATTTACGAGCTCAAATGCTACCACTAGGCAAAGTGAAGAAAGAGAATTCCTAAGATGTACAAAAATTTTGCAGGTGGATGAGTTAAAGTTAAAAACAAAGCCAAGCGGGGGAATAAAGCAGTTGAATTCGAAGGACGGGTTATGAGCAGGTGCAGTGAAGGAGGCACTGAGGATTCTCTGAGGATCTTTACAACAGTTGGGAATCGGTTGAAGAACGTACACGCTCCGGAAAAGGGGTTGGGGAGATGGACGGGCTGACAGAGAGAAGTCAGTTAGAGAGTGGCCAGTACCTAGAAGTAGGGTCAGAAGACCCGGAGGCTTGCGGACGTAAAAACTACTTGGAAACAACATAAGAATATGGTTTCCCGTGAGTGCAAAGGCTTGTTCCATAGGCATATTGTGAAAAAATATAACGTAGTAAAAAAAAAAAAGAATTCTTCCAAAGTTCTTGATAGACATCCTGAGGAGGAAATCATGCAATGCTCCAAAGTGTTCAAAAGATTTAACACAGTTCGATAAACAGTTGAATTGTAAAAGCAGACACTGAATAAGCAGTGTAATCCTTGCAACCAAAGATAAATTACAAAAGAATAAACTGCATATGAGCTTTGTCTACATTTTTCGGATGCTCTATATGCTCATGAGAAGTTAGAAGTAACCTTTTTTCACACGACTGCAAATGTGTTTTGGTAGATTGCAAAGGCAAAGTTGGTCAAAATTTTCCCTCTCAAGCACAGAATCTCTACCTCTACGGGGTCATTGAGCGTTAAACACACTTTGTTGACAACTCGTGCTAGGAAATGATAAAAGATAGGATGCAAAAGAGTAAACCCCGCAAGTAGAGTCATGAACACAAGCAATATTAGCACATACAAGTCATAAAGTAAGTAAAGGATCTGTACCTTCTTTGTTGGTAACTCGTAATTTATTAGAACATGAGCAGCAAGAGGCAACTCCCCAGAAGAAAGAAGAGGAAGGCATGCATCTGTTACGACAATCATATGAGATTTCTGTTCATATTTCACAGCATCACTATTTTCTCCTGATTCGGCACTAACTTTTTCGTTCCACCTCATCGTTGCTGGCTGGAATTTCTCTAAAACCGACGCACGATCTGCTTCTGCAAGGTCGCTGTACTGTCATATCAAAAGTTCAAAATATGCATGTAATTAGAACACACGCTAGTGCTAAATATAGGGTGCCGGTGTATAGGACTTACGAAAGTTACTACTTATTAATAGAGCTCAAAATTTATCATAATAAAATGAATGTATGATCGAAGTAAAATAAAAATAAGACCAATCGAGGCAATTACAAAAGCCCAGTATTCAATTCAGTAGACGATGGTTAAATCAATTGAAACAAGCTCAGAGTAATGCCATTCACAGAAATGTTTATAGCTTATCTTGGAACATAGTTTGAACTAAAAACAGCTAGTTCAAACTGGCTTTGCTCTAGGGTTTTCTATCCCATAATTTAAAATGCTACAATGTTCTAGGTGCAAACTATATTTGTCGACCACGGCACAAAAGTCAAACTTTTGACAATCCTAATGCTAAAGGTTCTTTAATGTCAATACCCATGAACAATTGTGTAATTGTCTATAAAGAAATGAGTCAGAATCAGTGCCCAATATACAATTTTTGAATCCCAATTTTCTGATTAAAAGACCAAAGGGTTTTACATCGTCAAACCAAAAAAAATCCTAATAAAATGACTGGCAAACGGGTCTAAATCCCTTGTGAAGAAACTGAACTAATTTATAATTATTAAAAAAAACTAAACTGATGTTGTAAAGTTGGTATAGAAGAGGGCAAAAAAAATACCAAAGAGGACAAAGAGATGAAGGGAAGACTGGAAACGGCGGAGCAGACAGCGTCGAGCTCATCACGTGAGCTGCACGTGACCACCATTGGGAGGCCCGGACTGTGACCCGCCGTGCCCAGCAAGTCCAGCAACGTCACCTGCAAAATCCACACACCCCTTTAATTTTTTTAATAATAATTAAAAATATATATAAAAATGATAAACGAAAATTGTAAATGGGAAATTGAAAATTGTGGACCATCTTGTATTGAAGCCTGTCGACGGCGACATAGAAGTGGCGTTGTTGACTACAAGGAAGCATGAAGTTTTGTTCATATCAATAATATGAATTTAAAAAAGGGAAAAACAAGGATTGGAATGAAAAAGAATGAAGGAGTTGGGAAATTAAGAAAGAAAAGAACCTAGAATGGGAAAGAGAAGAAGATTCAACAGCGTCAATCGCCATATTCCAATTCAGATTCCCTGCAAGCCAAAGGAGCAGCAGTTTTTTTTTTTTTTTTTTTTGTTTTGCCATTTTAATGGGTGAGAGGAAAAAGGTGGAAAATGAGACGCTAAAACCGACATGTCGTTTAATCCATTAATAAAAAAGGATGAAAAACCGATATGTCGTTTGATCCATTAATAAAAAGCCGACATGTCGTTGCCGTCATTGCTAATACTTTACGTCCTTCTTTGAATTTGATGTCGAAATCTTTTTCTTTCTTGAATTTCAAACCACTTTGCTGAAACCCTTGTGTTGAACTATATTCTCAAACAGCTTTCGCTCTCTTTTTGTTTCGAAGTTTATTGTGTACATTAAAGTTTTTGACTAATTAGCCTCCACACTTTTAGTATTGTGGTCTTTTAACTTTTTTTTTTTACGACAATTGAATCCTTAAAATCAACAAAATATGACTATTAAGTTTTAATTATAAACTTCCTTCAAAATGAAGACGAAAAATAATTATATGAGATGCATATGGTCTAATTAGAATATCTATGTACCTTATTTACTTCTAATAAAAGTCAAATTATTCAATTTTATGCCAAAATAAAAAAAGAAAAGAAATTATGTCATTGTTAGTATTTTTAAGCAATTTTGTTAGCTTATATATATATTTTAATTATTACAATGCTAAAAATTCTATTTTTTCCTTCTAAACGGGTTGTGTATGTCTTATGTAATCATTTTCCATCTTAATTTTGATAAACATCTACGATAAGGATAAGGGACATAATTATCACACTTAAGTAATATTAGAAATGCAATTGCTAAAAAAAGGGTTTAAAGTCTACGTTACAAAAAAAAACCTACAATTTAGGGGGTGTAACTATACCAAAAACCTTTTTACTTTCTTAACGAACATTTCTACTTTATTAGGAAAAAAAAAGAATAAATGAATTAATTAGAAAGTGAGTGAAGTTAGCAAGACACCATCAAGTAGTTATGGCTCATGAGATCCTAATAGACACACGGGGTGTCCGGTTGCGAAGTGCCTGACAAATTTTTTTTTTTTTTTGGCCTCTGAAGCGTATGATCGAAGAAAAAGATACTCGTGTGGGTGAAAACATAAATAATGAAAACATATGGTGATTAAAACAGGAGATGAAAAAACAAGAGAAGAAAACCATTCCTTACTTTTCTCCCGTGTTTAGCTCATTCATTACCTCGACTCTCTTTCTCCCTCCTCTCTCTCTCCTCCGGTCACAGTAGGGCTTTTCTGTCCGACACTTGCGTATTCATCCTCACCGACTGCGCACGTTAGCCCCGTCCATACTGCTATCTTACGCCCCCGGCGGTAAGCTCCTTATCCTACGCCTCTACTCTTATTTGATCTCCCTTCTTCCTCTTTCTTGCTCGCCACTTTTAGGGCTGGCAAAAACCCTAATCGGCGAAAGCCATAGCTCCGAAACGATCTGGTTTTCAGTGAAATTAATGGAAGATTGAGATCGATTTTTATGGCTGTGGATCGTTTTCAGCTGTTTTTTTGATTGCTATTTTTGGTGTTTTCTTCTGCTTGATCAGGGTTAGAGAGAGTGTATTGAAGATCCACCGGTGTGAATAATCCGCCAATCGAAAGTTTGGGGCTTTTTTGGGGGAGAAATCTAGGGTTAGGTTTGGTTTTCTTCGTGTTTGATTTTGATGCTTTGGCGGGAATCGGACTCCGCTGGGACTAGAGTTTGGGTTGGAGCCGTGAGATGGCTAATCCCGGAGTCGGGACCAAGTTTGTGTCGGTGAATCTGAACAAATCGTATGGTCAGCCTTCGAGTAATCACAACCACCATCACCACCATGCTCATAATTCCGGCTCTTACGCATCTAATAGGAGCAGAGTCGGTGGTTATGGCTCCGGCGGCGGCGGTGGAGGAGGAATGGTGGTCCTTTCGCGGCCGCGCAGTTCACAGAAGGCTGGGCCGAAGCTTTCTGTTCCACCCCCCTTGAACCTTCCCTCGCTCCGGAAGGAGCACGAGAAATTTGATTCATTGGGCTCGGGTGGCGGACCGGCTGGTGGAGGGGTTTCCGGTGGCGGTTCAAGGCCGACTTCGTCAGGTATGGGGTGGACGAAGCCCAGCGCGATTGCTTTGGAGGAGAAAGAAGGGTTCGGGATTGATCATCAAGGAGCTGATGGGAATGACAAGGGTTTGAATGGTGTTGATGTGGTGATCAAGGGAAGTAGCGTGTACATGCCTCCTTCGGCTCGATCTGGTGCAGTTGGTTCCTCTGCTTCGGCTTCTACTCCAGCCTTTTCGCCTTCGGAGAAGGCACCGGTGTTGAGGGGCGAGGATTTCCCTTCTTTGCGGGCTGCTTTACCTTCTGCTTGTGGGCCTGCACAGAAGCAAAAGGATGGTTTTAATCAGAAACAGAAGCAGATAGTTAATGATGAACCATTTAATGGGCAGAGGAACGGGAACCGTTTGAGTACTCCTGTTGATATGCGCCCTCAGTCGCACTTATCTTACCACGGTATCGGCATTGGAACGAGTGAAAATGCTGACACCAATAGTGTGGGTGGTTCTCGAGCAACAGAGCAAGTTCGGAAGCAAGAAGAGTATTTTCCAGGTCCATTACCGCTGGTTTGTTTGAACCCTAGATCAGATTGGGCTGATGATGAGCGTGATACAAGTCATGGTCTGACTAATCGGGGAAGGGACCATGGTTTTTCAAAGAGTGAAGCTTACTGGGATAGAGATTTTGATATGCCCAGAGTTAGTGTTTTGCCACACAAACTAGCTTATAATACTTCGGAGAAGTGGGGTCAGCGTGACGATGAAACTGGAAAGATTACTTCCAGCGAAGTCCCTAAAGGAGACCCTTACAGCAGAGATGTTAGAGCACCGAGTAGAGAAGGGCGGGAAGGAATCTCCTGGAAAAGTTCAAATCTTCCAAAAGATGATTCGGGTGCTTCAGAAGTTGGTTCTGGGCCATCTAGTTTAAACAGAGAAATGCATAAAGAAAATAAGTATACCTCTTTACTATTTCGAGAAAACGTTCCCGATGATTTTGGGAGGAGGCATGTAGGGTGTGGACAGGGAGGGAAACAGTCATGGCACAACAATACGGACTCCCTTGGTGCCCAAGGGTCTGACCAGAATTCACGAGAGCGCTATGGAAGTGAACAACACAACAGATATAAAGATAGTGCTTTACATAATAGCTCAGTATCTAAGCCATCGTACGCCTCCAATGGCAGAGGGATGTTTATAAATGATCCAATGCTCAACTTTCGCAAGGAGAAGCGACTTTTCTCGAAGAGTGAAAAGCCTTATGTAGAGGACCCTTTTGGATCAACAGGGCTTGATGGCCGAGATCCGTTTTCTGGTGGTCTTCTAGGAGTGGTCAAGAGAAAGAAAGATGTGCAGAAACAGACTGATTTTCATGATCCTGTTAGAGAATCTTTTGAGGCTGAACTTGAAAGAGTTCAGAAAATGCAAGAACAAGAGCGGCGGCGGATCATTGAAGAACAAGAAAGAGCTTTAGAAATGGCTCGAAGAGAAGAAGAGGAAAGAGCAAGGCTGGCTAGGGAACAAGAAGATAGACAGAGAAGATTGGAAGAAGAGGCTAGAGAAGCAGCATGGAGAGCCGAACAAGAACGTCTGGAAGCTATGCGAAGAGCTGAAGAGCAGAGAATAGCTAGGGAAGAGGAAAAAAGAAGGATTTTCATGGAAGAAGAAAGGAGGAAACAGGCTGCTAAGCAAAAGCTCTTAGAATTGGAGGAAAGGATGGCTAAGAGGCGGTCTGAGGAAACGATGGTTGGGACTAGTTCTTCTGCCCTTGCTGAGGAGAGGTCGTCTCTGGTGGTGAAAGAAAAAGATTTCTCCAGGACAGCGGAGGTGGGTGATTGGGAAGAGGGTGAAAGAATGGTGGAGAGGGTCACAACTTCAGCATCCTCTGATTCATCGGGTTTGAACAGGCCCTTGGATATGGGTTCTAGGTCTCAGTTTTCTAGAGATAATTCTACTTTTGTGGACTGTGGAAAACCCGTTAATTCATGGAGAAGGGAGGCATATGAAAATAGAAACAACTCAACTATACAGTTACAAGATCACGACATTGGACATCACAGTCCCAGACGTGATGCATCAGTTGGTGGGAGAGCATATTCTAGGAAAGAGTTCTATGGAGGTGCTGGATTTATGCCATCAAGGACTTACCATAAAGGAGGAATTTCTGAAACTCAAATGGATGATTTCAATAATCTAAAAGGGCAGAGGTGGAACCTTCCTGGAGATGGAGAGCACTATACCGGAAATGCAGAAATGGACTCTGAAATTCATGATCACTTTGTTGACGGTTGGGGAGAGGGCCGGACACGTGGTAATTCTTATTCTCAATATTCCGATCGAGGATACCCAAATTCAGAGGTAGATGGGCCTTATTCTTTTGGCAGGTCACGGTATTCCATGAGACAACCTCGTGTTCTTCCCCCTCCATCTCTAGCTGCTATGCACAAAGCCTCCTATAGGGGTGAGATTGAACGTCCTGGCCCTTCAACTTTTATAGACGGTGAGATGCAGTACAATTATGCAACAAGAAGCGAACCTGCTGTGCAGACAACTTATGAGAGCAATCATCTTGAGAATCTTAGACAACCTGAAATGATTAATGCCCAGCAAGAAAATGAGCAGAAATTGGATGGTAAATCAACACCAAGGTGCGACTCACAATCCTCACTTTCAGTCTCAAGCCCTCCTAGTTCCCCAACTCATCTCTCTCGTGATGACTTGGATGAATCGAGAGAATCTTCAGCGTTGTCAGATGAAGGAGCTGGCAAAGATGATTCTTTATCAGGACTGGAGAATGAACCGGTTGTTTTAGCGTCAAATGCTCGGAAAGAGAATATCTTGACTGCTGGAAACTGTGTAGATGAGGATGAAGAATGGGCTGTTGACAACGATGAACAGCTGCAGGAGCAAGACGAATATGATGAAGACGAAGATGGATATCAGGAAGAAGATGAGGCTCATGAAGGAGATGATGAGAATATTGACCTATCCCAGGAGTTCGAAGACATGCGCTTGGAGGAAAAAGGGCCGCCTGACATGATGGAAAATTTTGTTCTAGGCTTCAACGAGGGCGTTGAAGTCAGGATGCCTAATGATGACCTCGAAAGAGGTTCAAGGAACAACGAAAGTCCATTTGCAGTAACTCAAGTTTCTTCTAGCATTGTTGAAGAACAGAAGTCATTTGGCGGAATTCACGGTCATGCAGAAACACTTCAACCCCTGGATGGTTCTTCTCAAGTCACTATTGATAATTCTTCTAGAATGTTCCAGGAAACTGAGAAGGCAATGCAGGATTTGGTCATTCGGCAAAATAATGCTCCTCATATGACAGCAGAATCTAAACTTTTGGATCATGCAGATGCTTCTGGTAGTTCTGGTCCACCGTCTCAGCATCCAGTTATCTCTCCAGTGAACCTTGCCGCCCATTCTTCCGGTCAGGCTGTTATATCTAATGTATCTGCCATTCCGAATCAGGCTGAGGTGCCTGTTAAGCTTCAGTTTGGGCTGTTTTCAGGTCCGTCCTTGATACCATCTCCAGTCCCAGCTATACAGATTGGTTCCATACAGATGCCTCTTCATCTGCATCCTCAAGTTGGCCCTTCTTTCACGCATATGCACCCATCACAGCCCCCTCTCTTCCAGTTTGGTCAGCTAAGGTATACATCTCCTATTTCCCAAGGGGTTGTCCCATTGGCTCATCAATCAATGTCGTTCGTTCAGCCCAATGTTCCATCTAGCTTTTCTTTCAATCAAACACCAGGAGGTCAACTGCCTATTCAGCCTGGTCAAGACTCTTCCCAGAGCCTTGCAAAGACTGATGTTACGTTAATGTCAGTGGATAACAAAGCAGGCATTGTTCCAAAGCTGTTAGATTTGTCTCAAGGGAATCTGAAAGAGAATAATTCATTACCCGCCAGAGAGAATGCTGAAGCCCCTGTTTTGGTGCAGCGGGGCCGATCAGAGATATCCTATTTCAGTGATAATAATTCCAGGTCTGAGTCAGGTGTCCAGGTAGGAGACGAAGGGGTGAAAAGCTACAGTACTTTGCCTATTACCCGAGAATCAGAAGGCCAGCCACAGAATGAAACTGCACTTTCTCAGCCGGTGATGAAAGATAAGGATCAAAGTGGGCCAAAGGTCCATGGCACGGTATCTAGTGGCAGAGGGAAAAGATACATATTTGCAGTAAAAAATTCGGGCTCCGGACCATATTCTGCTTCTGAGTTGACCCGTGCTGAATCTAGTGGATATCAAAGGAGGCCTCGGCGCAACATTCCAAAAACTGAGTTTCGGGTTAGGCAAAGTGTTGATAAGAGACAATCTACTGGTTTGGTTTCGTCTGGTGATCCTGGGTTGGATGAGAAGTCAAATGTCACCGGTAGGGCTACAGGAGTTTCTGCTAAAATAGGGCCCCGGAAGGTTGTTTTGTCACATAAAGCGTCAAAGCAGACATTAGAATCAGAGATATCAAGCTCCGCCCCACTAAATTCATGGCAAATAGATTCTTCAAGCAGGGTTGAAAAGGGATCTGGAAAAGAATCCCCCTCGAAAGTTCAAAATGTTCCTCATTCTGGAGAGGGGAAGCTTAATAGGAATGCGTCTGAAGGGGATGTTGACGCTCCTTTACAAAGTGGCATCGTCCGCGTTTTTCAGCAACCTGGGATAGAAGCCCCAAGTGATGAAGATGATTTTATTGAAGTGAGGTCAAAGAGGCAAATGCTGAATGATCGGCGTGAACAAAGAGAGAAGGAAATCAAGGCCAAGTCTCGGATCTCAAAGGTTGTGCTTCCATCCAGTTCCATTCTTGTTTTTGGCTTAATATTACCGTAAATAGCAAGTTGCTTAATTAAAGATTTTTTTAATCATGGCAGGTGCCTCGAAAATCTCGTTCTACTCCAAAAAGCACTTCCTTAGCAAACTTGGGTAAAGCTTCAGCATCATCTGGTGGAGAAGCAGCAAACACCGTTCGCCCTGATTTTGTTGCCACTGAGGGGCGTGGATTGGCAGATATTGAATTGTCAACTGGATTTAACACCAGCTTAGTATCTCAGCCATTGGCTCCTATTGGCACTCCTGCTGTGAAAAGTGATTCCCAAACAAACAGGTAGTCGCTCTCTTCAGGAAAACTTATCTTACTGAAAAACCATTTATATATTCAGGCCTACATTATCTTTTACTTAGCAGGTCAGTCCAGACAAGCTCCCAGACTGTTGTATCTGCTGCTGTAAAAAGTATCCGGCCAGGCTTGGTATTTGACAACAAAACTAAGGTTCTTGATAATGTTCAAACATCTTTGAGCTCTTGGGGTAGTTCACGAATTAATCATCAACAGGTGCGTCCATGTGATCTTTTTTTAATGTATATACCTTGATGTCTCATACACTATAGTCAAGCTTTTCCCTTACGAAATGTTAATTTTTTTATATTTCTTTCAATACACTAGTTTCACGGTGTGAATCTTTGGTACTCTTTTCCCCCTGGGATTTCAATTTTTTTCTCAACTGGTTTATGTAGAAGTTCACATATATGTAGCTATTTTCTCTTTAAACTGCTAGAGAGTGTTAAACTTACAGACTATCTGGTAGGTTATGGCCCTGACGCAGACCCAACTTGATGAGGCTATGAAACCTGGGCAATTTGATTCTGGTGCTTCTGTTGGGAATCAGACTAGCTCGGTTAGTGATTCCAGTGTGGCATCGTCTTCCATCTTGACAAAGGACAAGTCATTTTCTTCTGCTGCAAGTCCAATCAATTCCCTGCTTGCTGGGGAAAAGATTCAGTTTGGTGAGCAATGATTGGAGTCATTGGACGTTGCTGAAAAAATGAAATTTTACCTAATTTTTGTGTTACTGATTTTCCACAAATATATTCTGTTTTCGTTCAGGTGCAGTTACATCTCCAACAATTCTCCCTTATAGCAGCCGTGGTGCTTCACATGGAATTGGTCCCCCAGGTCCCTGTAGGTCTGAAGTGCAACTTTCCCACAATCTTGGTGGAGCTGAAAATGATTGCGATCTTCTCTTTGAAAAAGAGAAACACCCTACAAAATCATGTGTTCATCTTGAAGACTCTGAAGCTGAAGCTGAAGCTGAAGCAGCTGCTTCAGCTGTTGCTGTTGCAGCAATTAGTAATGATGAAATTGTTGGTAATGGGCTGGGTACTTGCTCCGTCTCTGTTTCTGATACCAAGACTTTTGGGGGCACTGTTATTGATGGAATAACAACAGGTAGGAATTTTTCTGCATTCTTATTATGAGCACAAGTATTTTCATTTTTAAATATTCTTCAAGATGGCATTTTCATTCTTTGGCAGGTGGGGCTAATGATCAGCGATTTACTTGTCAGTCGAGGGGTGAAGAGTCTCTCAGTGTATCTCTCCCAGCAGATTTATCTGTTGAGACTCCACCAATTTCTTTATGGCCACCCTTACCAAGTCCACACAATTCTTCAAGCCAAATGCTTTCACATTTCCCTGGTGGCCCACCTTCTCATTTTCCCTTCTACGAGATGAATCCCATGTTGGGGGGTCCTGTCTTTGCTTTTGGACCACACGATGAATCTGCATCTACTACCCAGTCACAGCCCCAAAAGAGCACCACACCATCTTCAGCATCGGTAGGACCCTGGCAGCATTGCCATTCTGGTGTAGATTCGTTTTATGGTCCTCCTGCAGGATTCACCGGCCCTTTCATTAGTCCACCCGGGGGCATCCCAGGGGTTCAAGGCCCCCCACACGTGGTTGTCTATAACCATTTTACACCAGTTGGACAGTTTGGCCAAGTTGGCCTGAGTTTCATGGGTACCACCTACATTCCATCTGGGAAGCCTCCTGATTGGAAGCACGGCCCTGTATCTTCTGCCATGGTTGTTGGCGAGGAAGAGATTAACAATTTGAATATGGTTTCTGGGCAGTGCAATCCCACAAACATGCCTGCTTCAATCCAGCATTTGGCCCCAGGATCACCACTTCTTCCCATGGCTTCTCCTTTAGCTATGTTTGATGTTTCTGCATACCAGGTAAACATCCAGTCTGTTGGTATGAAATTTTAGGCAACGTAGTTGCTAAATGATTGTCAATTTATCTCTCCATTGTCACATCTCTCACTTCCACATGCATCTTTCTTTTTTATTTTTATTTTTTGCTTTTGGGGTGGGGTTAGGGGTGGAGGTCGATTGGAGGGGATATTCCTTGCTAAGTAGAGATGGTACTTCGTGATTAGAATTTGTCGTTGATGCATATTGAAATGGATTGGTTATAATATTAGAGAAAAAGGATGCTTAGAATTCCAATTGCTATTTGGTTTGAGTTGTCATGGCCAAATGTTTTTTCTAGCATTACCAACAGTTCTGTATTATTGTTTGTAGTCCTCTCCTGACATGTCTGTTCAGGCTCGTTGGCCCCCTGCCCCTGCATCGTCTCTCCAATCTGTTCCTTTGTCGATGCCGTTGCAACAAGCAGCAGATGGTTTACTGCCTTCTAAACTTTGCCACGCTTCTCCCATTGACCAATCATTAACTGCCAACAGGTTTCCTGACTTTCGAAATTCTACCCCATCTGGTAAGAATCGAAGTTATCCTATGACAACAGATGCCACTGTGACTCAGTTGCCGGGTGAACTAGGGTTAGTAGACCCTTCTAATTCCACCAGTAGTGGGGTTTCAGCACAAGATGTTGTCCCGAAGAGTTCGTCTGTAAGCATGAGTTCAGACACTGGCAAGTCTGATGTTGTTGCTCAAAATGTTAGTAGCAATGTTAGCGGCCAGAATACTAGTTCCAATGGGAAGACTCAGCCTTCGCAGCATAAGAATAATATCTCGAGCCAGCAGTGTGGTCATTCCTCTGGTTATAGTTATCATAGAGGCAGTGGCGCTTCTCAAAGAAATAACTCCACTGGTGAATGGGCCCATCGAAGAACGGGTTTCCAAGGAAGGAATCAGTCTATGGGTGGAGAAAAAGTTTATCATTCTTCAAAAATGAAGCAAATATATGTGGCTAAACAGACCTCAACTGGGTCATCAACAGCATCGTGATAAGCCTGAAAAACGAGTTCCCTGGATTTGAATAGATTGCTTGAGGTCGAATCATTTATTCAGAAATAAAAAAATTTTGGTCATTTTTTGCAGCACCTATCGCATTGGTTTAGGTATGTTTAGTTTTTGAGATTTGGCTTTTTCTTGACTAGAATCCATGGATACCATGATAGTTTATCCCAATTCAGGTTGCAGAACTGGCTGGTGAGAGTAGTTTTCAGCCCACCTAGTGTACGAGTGATAAAAAGGAGGTCGGGTTTTACGTGCTCGTTCGGACTGATGGGCAGCTCTTTGTCGTGTGATTTAGTTGGTGCTGTTTGTTCGCTGCACCATCAAACTCTCGATTTATGAAAGATTGATGTACCAGAAATTTATTCTGGTAAGATTTGTTTCCCCCAATTTTAGTAATGATAAATGTGGCTTAAGGAAATGTTATTCATTAACTGTATTCGTTCTTCTCATCTTTATTTATTCGTGAAAGAAAAACTTTTTTTTTCCCCAGAAAAAAGCCAGTCATTGGGCATCCAACTGTATGGCAGTCCAAAGCCTCCTCTTGGAATTGTTGCTTCCACTTTTTGTTTATAAGAATACATAGAAAGCGTTAGTATACTTCTGCAATATTTTCACTTTCTGTTGAAATTATTGATCTCTATTCATATACAAACCGTCTTTTTGTTAGCTACATTGATATGTGTGCAGAAATAAGAAAATGCTCCTTGCCCAAAAGAATGCTACCAAAAAATGAAATATGAAAATGCACGTTGTCAAAATGTCCCCCATGATAACGTTTGGTGTTAGAATGTTTGGTGGTAGAATTGTTTTTGAGATTGTGTTTAAGCTCGTATTTATTTATTTATTTAGTTAGTGTCTGGAGAGATTGTGTTGAGTAGAAACAAAAAGGGAATCAGTATTTGATTATTTTCTTTGAAAATATATGTTGAGTGCTTAAAATGAGCCTAACAAAGGAAAATGGCTCTGAAACATCGTCTTTTTTTCCGATCACGGTATACGATTTTTTTTTTCCATTTTTGTCCCAAGCAAAACAGAAAAAACAAAAAACAAAAACAAAAACAAAAACAAAACACGATAGTGTAATTATTTTCAACTAAAACATCTGGGAAGACATTAAAAAAAAGGGCAGGCCGGTGGTGAGGGGGGCTTTTTCTCTCACCGGTGATGTAAATTAATTATAACCATTAGATCAAAATCTGATTATAAGAAAACAAGGAGGGACATCAAATTAAAATAACCTTTCACATCCAATTAAAGAAAAGAAAATCAGATTGCAGGCCCCAAAAAAAAAAACACTAGATGGCATTGAGTGGGGGCACTTTGAGTTGAGTGGGGGTATGTGTCTCTGTTCAATTTTTGTGGTATTGATTTTTTATTAACAAATTTTCAAAAAATTTAGTTGTATCATTGTTTTATATGAAAATTTATAATTGTGCCTTCATTAAAAAATTAAAACATTACATTGTGCCTCTATTTTCTTAAAATGATTATGATTTATGCCCACACTTAATAATTAAAACATATAACTATGTTTATATGCAAAAAATTATCAACAATTTTTTGTGCCCTTGCTCATAAAAACTTTTGGCTCCGCCATTGATCGCACACTAGATGTTTTTACGTTGCCAGAGTTGAAGTAGAACAAGATCTGAGAACATGGACGGAATCTCAACCAAGATGAGAGGGCGGCAGAGAAGTCATGACCTCATGGTGGTGGCGGGCGAAATTTGAGAATGCTGATATGGTTTTTTTTTTTTCTTTGTTTTTTCCTATAGTATTTTTTTAGGTATGTTTTTAGAATAATAAAGTGTGGGAGTTTTTATTTTTGCTTGGTAGGCCATCATCTTTTTTTGACCTTTTGATTTACGTCTAAGGATTTCAAAGAGTTTCAAATTATACTCCACCGGTGAGGGGAAAAAGGCCCCCCTCACCATAGACATGTCCCAAGAAAAAAAAAAGAGAAGAAAACATATAATGCTAAGACTGCCTGTAAGTTTCTCTGTTTCAATTGCTAAATGCCAAGTCGCCAAACTCTGTAACATCATGAGAAATTCGGCTATTTGGGATCGGCAGTGTCAAAGTTGAATTTTACTTTTTGACCCCATTTGGTTTGCTATCCTAAGGCGGTGACCCCATCTCCAATTTTTTTATTTTTTTTGAGGGGACCATCTCCAGATGTCTTGATGTTTCACTCCAAACTGGTCTACCCTTTGACTTTAGCGATCTCTCTCTTTTGACCCCGTTTTTGGCCATCATTTTTCACGATTTTTTTATTGTATTCTACTTCTCTGACTATTAATTATGTCAGTCTTTTATTTTCACAATTGGGGTTGAAAATTGTTACCTCTTATAAATAGTTTTCTTAAAAGAAACAAAAGGTGGAAAATAAACAAATACGCGTGGAAAACTCATACATAACCAGATCCCGGCATGACCCCAAAAAAAAAAAAAAAAAAAAAGAAGCTCTGAGCCTAACTCATTTACATTGGAGCCATGAACAGAGCGAATAAGAATCGTATGTAGCTCCAAAGTCCTAACACACCTATTACAACAAATACTCTAATAATGACTGTCGTTTCTATCTATCTTCGTCGTTTTTGCTTGTCAAACCATCCATCAACGTCATCCAATCTCTGTCCATCTCCTAAAACCCGTGATCCTCTTGCCCAATCCGATTGTCGTTTTGTTGACCCAATTTCATACTCTCCGATTCGTTATTTTCTCTTGCTGGGATTTGGTTGTCGTTTATACTGTTGTTGTTGTCAAGTACTTCATAGTCGGACATGGGAAAGTTGAGCTTGGCCTTGGCTCCACGGAACTCTATTGCGGCTCTGTCGTACGCCCTAGCTGCTTGCTCCGCAGTCTCGAACGTCCCCAGCCACACCCGTGCCGCCCTCCTCGGGTCCCTTATCTCTGCCGCCCACTTCCCCCACGGCCTCTGCCTCACTCCCCTGAAGTCTTTCTTCTTCCTCTGCCTCTGGCTCTTACTCCCACTACCACCACCACAACTTTTACTGTCGTTTGAAGCCCTTCTCGCTGTCCTTTTTGCCAAAACACTGTCGTCTTCTTGAGGCGGGAAAAAGTTGCACCCCAGGCAGCCCTTTATCTTGCAGAACCTACACGTGTCGTTTTCGAGAAACGACAACACGGCCTTATTATTATCGTTGCAGTTGGTCATGCTCATCGAGAAAAAACATGACGACTTGGCCATGCCGTGTTCGGTTCCGCCGCTGCCGCCTTCTCCGGAGATTACGTGCTTCAGCGCCGAGACGATAATGGAGTGCTCCACCTCTGCTGGCACGCGTCTGTTGGGCCCAAACGACATGTTTGTCGTAGAGCCGTGTCGTTTCCCGTGGGGCTCCGGGTAAAGGAAAATTTCAGACATTGGAACCGAAAAGAACTAAAAACATGAAACTTGAAATTTAAAAACCAAAAAAAAAGAAAACAGTTTGTTTTGGTTATGGGAGTTTTTCTTGGTACAACATAAGAAAAGAAAAGAAAAAAATGGATTGGGAAAAATAAGATGATGTGTTTTTATAGCAGGAGAAAGAAGGCAGAGCAAAAAATAGTAGGAGAGGGACAGAAAGAGAGAGTAGGCGTCCACGTGTCGGCAAGAGAAGAGCGTCTACTCAAGGATTGGGTGACTTGGATTGGAGGAAGGATTCCTTTTTTGGCACGTGGGGGAGCCAGATGCGGTGTATTGTTGGGTAAGGTTACGGCATAGCTCGCGTGTGAATTGCCACGTCAGGCGGTGATATACTCACTTACGTATGCATTTGACAAGTGGCTTCTGGAAGCTTCTTATTAGAGACTTCAGTTGCTTTTTGCAGAGGGCTTTGGATGAATCTATTTTTGCTTCCGTGGCAATTGAGGAGCTTTCCCCCGAGGCTTTCTTGGTTTCATTGACGGCTCTTTTCCCCATCACCTTCCACCACCTGTGCTTTTTTCCCCCAAGCCGCCTTTCTACCATTGTTTTTCGGCAAATGTTTTTAATTAGGAGCTCTTACGGTAGGATGAAACTAACGTGGTGTTTGACTAACGTAAACTAGAACCAAAACTTTTAAGGATTATAGTGTAAAATTTTTATATATTATAGTGTCAAAAAAAATATATTATAATATAAAATTTTTATATATTATAGTATTTTTAATTAAAATTGGTTTTAATCTACGCTCCAAAACACCCTATAAGTATTTTTGTCCTAAAAATCTTTTTTATCCAGACAGAATTAAAACCCATTACTCATAAAATAATGAGATCCAGTTTAGTTTATAGTGCACTTGTCACGCCCCGGAGTACGGGAGGTGATGTGGTGATTTAATTAAGTTAATTAAATAAAGATTTAGTTAAAATCAGGGTTTAAAATTTAAATTTATAATTAAAAAAAGTGATAATTTTTAAAATTTGTTTAAGTAGAATAAATTAAGAAAATAAAATAAATAATCATAATAATTAAGCAAATAAAAAGAATATTAAAATAGATAAGTATGGGATGGAACAAGTATGGGTCCCACTGGCTCACATATTATGCACACGCATGTAGTACTGACAATATTATGATACAACCACAGTCCAAAATAAAAAAAATAAGTTAAGAATCTTACATTCCTTGAATTGTATCTTAACCTACCCAATCTTCTACTGATAGTAAGTCCGGTCAGCGGACTCTTCTCCAATCCTAAGCTGACGCCCACCTAGGGTTAAGATTTTAAAACAAATAAAAATGTTAGCGAAAAGCTCAGTAGGACTATATTTGAAAATTATTCAATTTTAAAAAATTGCGTAACCAAATAAATATATAGAAAACAAGCTAGAACAATTAAACAAATAAATAATTAAATGAGAATTTAACAAAAATATAATCTTACCAAAACAATTCAAATAGGTCAACCAGAAAGAATACAATTTTCCTTCTCTGGGCAAACCATATGTAATTCACCACCGCAGTGGCCCAGCTAGGTTTCGGGACCCGCCCCCAAGGTCGTTCAGTACACGACCCGATCTCTGATATGGCATCATGCCCCAAAAAAATATATATACATATATATATCTTTTCATGATTATTAAAATCTCTTTCTACCAAACATAATCATTTACATTCATTATGAAGTTCATTATGAACATTTCTCAATCAACTGCTTGTAAAGATATTTAAATAGAATCATTTCCCAATCTATCACTGAAAATATTTGATAAAAATTCATTTTTGGCTTAAATCATTTTAGAAATAAGGCTACCAAGAAAAGGGGTAGAAGTCCTACCTCAATACTCGTGTCGGTGTCCCACACCGTAATCCCGGTCCGCTTTTCGTTAGCTCCGTGGATCCATGTACAAATCCTAAATACATAGTAACTTAGTTCATTAGTATCTAACCCAAGGTATCCTATGGTACTAAATCATCTCATGGTGTCTTAGTGTGCCATTTAGGTTTATAAAATCATTATATAAAGTTGAAATTTAAATCAGGATTCAAAACAGTTAAAACAAGTGAAAATAACAAAATTACACCATGCCCGGTCGGCCTGCCGGTTTCCCTGGTTCGGCCTGCCGAACTGCACAGTTCGGCCTGCCGGAAGAACAGGTCTAGTCGGCCGAACATCTCCAGATTTGGCCTGCTGGTTGGATGAATCCAACCTGCCGAACACGAAGTTCGGCCTGCCGATCTGGGAAATTCCAGAAATTTTCACGCATGGGTTCTCGGCTTCCCGAATCCAAATTCTCAAATCTCACTTGTTTTCTCAGTTCCCAAGCATGGATAATCATCATAAGCAATAGAAAAATATAGTAAAACACTTTTTAATGGTTTAAAACAAGTTTTAAACAAGATTTTCACAAAAATCTGAAAATAGAGAAAATAGAGGAAAAATGAAAAATCTTGATTTCAATCCGTTTTTAATGAAATAAAGTTTGCATTCTAGCTAATCTAAGTCCATCTAGCTTAGATTGAAGCTTTTCTAGGCTTAAAAACTCTTAGATTTCAAAATAGAAGAAAATTTGAAAAATGTAAAAAGTTTTAAAATTTTGAA